>JAFFST010044806.1:240142-291977 GCA_022414735.1 Noturus placidus | reverse complement strand
ATATATATATATATATATATATATATATATATATATATAATGTCCCACCCCCAAAGGGCGGGTCTTGCTCTACATTAGCAGTTTGTTGATTCAAGATCTTTATTGTGATGTGTACTTGGTACAATGAAATTCTTTTTTTTTGTCCATTCCTCTTAAAACAGCAGGGCAAAAGGGCATAAGAAAACAATATAATCCAAGCCAACACAAACATGATTCTTGGGACGAACTGAAAGCTAGTTCGCAAGCTGGTTTAGATTGGGTAGGGAGTGTGGCACATTTTGAATGCTACTAGCTGTTGTGTAAATAATGATAATGATAATAAGTCTTTATTGATCGCATGTTCATATGCACAGTGAAATTCTTTTCTTCGCATACCCCAGTACGTCAGGAAGCTGGGGTCAGGGTAAATCACTCAAACACTTTAACAAGCTGTCACGCTGACTTCCTGATTCAAAATGAAATATGTCAAGATACAGAATGTAATCACAGCTCTTAAATCATTTCATGAAAAAAAGACAAACCTTTGTTTTCTTTTCGATTTAGATCCCAATGGTTATTTTTTTTGTCTGGCTTTGGTTTCTGCTATGCACAATCACTTAAACCACTAAACAAAAGATATCACCAGAAAAAAAAATTGACGATGGCATGTCCAGGTTTTTGGACATGGGTTGGAGAAGCTGGGGTAGGAGCATACTAAGGGTTGGAATAAATGAATGATGTATAACGCTAGTGACAAAATGAATGGTTTCACAGTTTTTTTTTCCTATAGTTCCTAACACATGCTAGATATGATTCATCAAGTGTGTGTGAATTATAGAAGACTAATAGACCCTCAACAATGATATTTGAGGTCAGAGATGTGGTGGAAATTGGGAATATAATTTTTTCAGGATTAGTAGAATGAACAGAAATTTTTTATGAACTTGTCAGTATGCAGGTTTGCTTTAAAGTTTCTTTTTTGCAGTGTCGGTCCATGCTTTACTGACAGTACCCATGATGCGCTTGGAAAAGCTGCCATAACATAATTTATCACAATAGCAACAATATATCATGCCGCACATCATAAGTTTCCTTTGTCTCTCTTGCAGTCGGTCTGTCTCTACCCACAATGGAAACATAAAAAAACAAACATGTAATAAGTCTTGTAATGCACCAGGCTTCAGAATACAGTGTTAAATAGTGTAATGGAATGTCTCATTAAGTACTTTGATCATGGGTGATGTTGAGGAATGATGCACTTGCTGAACCGGCTCCATGTTAGGTGACGGCATCATGGAAAAATCACAATAGAGGCAGGTTAATGTGAGTTCAGCGTTTCCGGGCAGGTCAGTTTGGTTTGTGTTTCTAATCAGAGGACAGGTGTGTGTGACAGCGCACCCATCTCCATAGTGACCCGGCTGAGAGTTCGTGAATGAGTCAGCATCTCAGAGGCAGCACAGAGTCCTTGGCTCTGCAGCGTCAGTTGCAAATAGATCACGTGATCAATCTCTGCTCGCAGAATGGCCACGTTTCCTCTCATCCTCTGATCTGTCATAGAGCAAAAGAGCTCAGGTTATGAGGATATAGATCCCATATGAAAGATGTATACGGTTCTCTGTTTATTGCTGTATGTTAGGATGGCGTGCATGCAGTGTTTATGGTGATCTTACAAAGAATGTAACTATGGCTGGGGGATATTACAAAAATATCATAATCAGGACACTCGAGGACAGTTCTACGATACACAATGCATATCGCGATATATAGTTTAGCTAACAAACTGTCTGCAAAACAGTAGTAAAATAAACAAAAAAAGTTAAACTGACGATACTTTTCTTTAATGCTTACAAAGACAAAAGATTGTTAATTATTTTTAAATCAATAGCATCCATTCAGTACATCTGTAATTATTATTACACTTGTAAATCTTAAAAATGTATAAAATAAAATCACCATACCAACGATAACGAGAAAAGGGTATCGCGTAATCATTTATCCCGATATCGTTATTATTTCAATATATCGCCCAGCCCTGAATGTAGCAATCATTTTTAATGCAGTCTTTATTTATTTATTTTGACCTACATGTATGTTATGTATATCGTATATAATATTTATACTGTATGTTATATGGAGGTATTTTAGCTAAAGGTGTTACTCCTTCAGATTTTCATATCTGTTATATATCAATACAATAAATATTGTTCACTAAGTACAAGATTGTTCATATGCCAGAATGCTAATTTTAAAGAAAAAAAAAAGGATCAAATGTCCGTATAAAGATTACACTTCATTCTTGAACATTATTGTGTCTAGTCACTGCAAAGCCTGCATTTAAGCAGAAGAAACCCCAAAATAAACTCCAACCACTGAAAGGCTACATTGGACTTCAAACCATCTGGCCTGATCTCTGTCTGTCTTTCTCTGTCTCTCTCTTTTTCTCTCTCTCTCTCTCTGTCTCGCTCTCTGTCTCTCACCTTTTTCATTTCTTTTCATGCTCAAGAGTGTAAAATCTACATCAGTGTGGACTCTTCTGACCACATGTGCAGTTTCATTCCATGTTTTGACACAAATTTGAGGGTGATTCTCCACTGTAACATGCCTAAAAGGCAGCATTTATATGCAGAATAGATTGGGAATAATTATATAGCTGCCTCCATGTGTTTACCACACCCAAAACTTGCCTCTGTTTGGTTGCTTTGGCTTATTTCATGCCTTTTTCTATACCGAATTCTCTTCTCATACATGTTGTTTGATCAACTTGTGACAGTCTTTTCTCATCACATTTAGTTATTATATTAGTGTACAGTAGGTTAGGCACACCTAATGGAAACTATGAATATTAAAACTGCACCTACACAACCACACACACCAAACATACCTGCGTGTCACCATTCACACCCCACCCATAATTAACTATTGCATTGATCACGTCACACACCTAAAGCACACTGTTCACATACACTCAGCTCATGCTATCGTCCCACGAGTAATACTACGCATAATCCATAATCACAAAACTGTCAGTACATATTCATGCAGTTGGCTGTTAAGGAATAAGAACGGTTCTCTTGCTCAGAACAGATAAATCATTTGATCAAAGTTCAAATGTATGCAGACATTAGCTTTAGATAATGATGCGCATGTAATTTGTTGTCTTGAAAAACTTGAAAGATTTGGTTTAAATTCTAAAACTCTTTAAATTATCATCTTAAAGGTCTAAAGTATGCCCTGTTTGAATAAATAGCTTTAAGTGTGCTAATAATTATTCTCCATGGAGTTAGATGCTAGCCTCTTCCAACGTGTGTTTCTAGCATATCTGTTAGAAGCTATATATCATTACTAGCATTACTGTATACCATTAGATACTGTTACTGCTTGTTTAATTGTTTATAAAAATAACTTTTGTTTTCCTATTTGGTTTTTTAAACTGGGATAAGAGCAAGTATGTCACAAATAATGTACACTTTTGGGGAACAATGTAAACTACAAGATAACTGGTAGCATAATATTAGCTAGCTAGTTATCATTGATGAAGACTTGTAATGTAATCTAATATACTTCCTTACTGTAAAAATGTGTTTGCCTTATATTTAAATGCTTTCATTTATGCTAAAAGCTATGTACATATATTGAGCTTAAATGTTGATGTACCTTACACTGGAATCGGTCTGAAAAAGTGGTAAAATCCCAGATTAATAGTTTTTCTTATTTGATCTATGTCAGTAATTAATTTAAAGCTTTAAAGTTAATTAATTTAACTTTAAATTATGATTCTAAAATATGGACATTGTTGTAAACAAAATGTATGACTGTCTTAGCTTATGTTCTGCTACAGCTTATAATGTTTTAGTGGGGAAATCTAAAATAAAATTTTTAGGGGAAAAAAAGGCAGAATAGGCAGAAATAATGACTTTATTTTTTTTTCTTCAAACTCAGCCTGGCACTCAGTTCCTGCCACTGCAAGCTCATTACAGATGTCATACGCAGACGCCATTGTGTTTTGTCAGGCTTGTGGAAGTCATGTTTATACAGACATTAAAGGCTTTCTGTTACCAGGTCAGGGTTATGCTCCAGACTGTTTTGGAAGTTAATGACTTAGTAAAGAAGCTGAGCTACTGATGCTGTTTTTAGCGCTTTCCTTCTTTCAGAGTGAAGTTTCATTTTATTTGAATTAAGGAACAATAAGATGAACATGGGGTGTTTTTGAATCTCTGTTTTTTTTTTCATAGAGAAACATACCTATTATTTGTTTAAAACTAAACTAGATCTGTTTTTTTTTTTTGTCATTGTTTTCAGATATCATACATCTTAATGTATTATTCTTGTATTATTGACATTATGAATTAAGGTTTATTTGTAATTAATTTATACAGTATACTCTCATATTTAAAAATGACTTGCACCTCATTTTATAGTGTTTAATACTTAGTTTATAAATGAAATGTCGAAAATCCACTCTGCTTCTAACGTTTTATAACCATTTAATTGTAACGTAGGTTCACGTTTACCTTACGTCCACATCTCCTGGTTATCTATGCCTGACTGCTGATTTCCTACTGAAAGGCATTGTTAACTTAAATGCCACTCTTGACCTTTAACCCTAGGAAGCAAGAAGGCATGAAGAATAGGCCTGGCATGCTACCAGGAGGGAGAAAACACACTATTTGGTTTTTTTTACACTTAAATACACACATAAAGTTAAAGTACCATGACCAGCCACCCAACCAGTTTAGAGCTTTCTTGATGGTGTTTCTTTAACATACATTTATCATCCACATATGGTGATTTCCTGTTTGAGAGGTGTGTGTCTCTGTGTTTAAGAGGGAAAATGGTGCTATATGTAAAATTCTTACTTCAAAACAGTTTTCTCTGTTACAGCTGTGTAATAACAATACTTTTGGTTAATTTGTACCTTCTGTTATGCAATAATAGGCTTTCTGCTCACACATTCCCTTTTTATTTTAGAGGGAAATGATTTTTGACTGCAGACATGGCTGCCCTTTCTCACTCCTCAGGGAAGGCCTATTTTTGCCTGTCAAACAATTGTACAGGAGACACCAGAGCATTGTGCCTTTGTTGGCAAAACATGGTTGTTTTCATCAGTTTAAATATTCAGACAACCTTCTTGAAGAATGCAAAGATCTTTCCTGGAGGCTATGCTTGCCCTTTTAGTCGAATGTGCCATTCAGCCTCATGCTTGCTCTTGAATTGTCTTCTGTTCAGACAGTTGTGCTCACTTTTGCAGTAATCCAGAGACTGCTGTCTAGGTTTGAAACAACCCCTTTTTCTTTCCTTTTTTTTTGTTGCAAAAACTTACAAGGCTCTTTGCAGGGTTGTGCTTATCTTCACACTACCTGCCTTTGTCCTTCAGATTCAGCCCTGGAAACTCTTGATTTCCAGATGCCAGCTTGCCCTCACATGTACTCCCAGTACAGCTACCATGGACAGAAGAAAGCTTTAATTGCCTGCTAAGGGAATAGTGAACAAGGAGTCTATTTGAGGCTGCTCAAGTGCTTCCCAGGCCATTTTCGGTCTGACCTACTCTCTGTTTATTCTCGTGTATTCCACAGTGCATTTGAGTTGATCCAGTATCTGTTTACACCCAATATATCCCATACTGCATTTAGGCAGACTGAGTTCCATTGATTTCAGCAACCTGCACTGGGAGCCCTGTGGCCTGTATGACCTATTGATCTTCATGTAATTAAGCCTTGACTTTGCTTCCTTACTCTGTGTATGTGTCATTAGACTGCATCAGTAAAGATCCAGTCTTTGCTCTGTCAATTTGTACATATAGCTGTAATCCCTGCAGCTCCTCTAATCCACTAGGTACTGGCCTATATAGCATAAAATGGTAACACACCTATTTGGAATACAGTATACTGTGAAAGTAGGATATTTCATATCACCAAATTAGAACGTTTAGATGCTAAATATCTGAATAGGTGTGACAAACAAACCATGAAGGTGTTTTCTATGGTCCACCTTCGTCCAGTTAATAGTCAGTAGTCATGCACGCATAGAGTTATGGATGAAATGTTTCCAGGAAGAGAAATAAACTTTTCTCTTCCTTCTACCCTGACCAGTTCAACATCAATGGTATTAAACCAATCACTTGTGGAAAATCTGTTTACCCTTAGGCTGGGACATACTAAAATATCACACACTTGCCTCAGACAGTCTTAAGTTCTTAAGTAATGTCAAATAGACTGGCTTATAAAATCTTGTTAATGTAATATAATCTGAAGGGGGGGAGTAGAAAACATTTTGAAAAAACATTTCACCATGTTGAGGGGATACTGAAGAATACTGAAAAAGAATATTGCTTTTTTTGGTGTAGTTTTGCACCAATTCCCGCATACTGCAAAGTTAAAATGCAGAGCTCCTACATGAACTGCACATCATATAGCAGCTCCCACTCTCACACTCGCATGCACTCAATGGGATAATGGTGAGAAATCAGAGGTAAAGATTTAGACCCTACTGCAATACTGGCATAGGTTTGAATATTTTTCCTTGTTATAGGTAGGATTAAAGTCTCACTAATGAGGCTACTGAGGCTAAACAAAGTGTGATGTACACAGCCCAAGAGTGGACATGATTTATTTTCATACTCTTAGTAGCAAAGATATTGACAGATCAGGGTTTTTTTTTCATTCTGCATTTACTCTACATTTAGTAGCGTGATTGTAGATCAGCGGGAATAATAGAACAGGCTCCTCCACTTGCCTGGCTGTTTTGAATGATTTATGCCAAGCTGGTGAGGAGCTGCAGAGGGAAAAGAATGACAGGTAGGGACCTGTCTGCGGCAGATGCATAGTAGGAAAGGGAGCCCTGCACACTGTTCCTGTAATGTGGCTTAATCTTTGATTATTATTTGATTTGATTATCTCTATCCCATTATATTTTCATATTGTATTGATCAATAGAGTGTGTGCTGTTCTGCTGTAGATCAGCATTAGCTTATTATTACTCTGCACATGACTGTCCTTTGATTATTGGTCTTGCAGTAATGGTTGCAGCTCATAGATGTAGTTCACAGTGTAGTCCTTTTTCAGTTATTTCTAAGTTTTGGCTCTTTATCAGTGTTCCTATAGTACTAGTGAATGTGCCCGGCTGATGGCCATGAAGCTTCAGATCTTGGCAGAGGCCCATCTCTCAAACACACACACACACACACACACACACACACACACACACACACACACACATATGCCACATAAGCACTAGGGGTAACTGTCTTAGCTGGATTTGGAATGTTGCTGGCTGTTGCATAGCAGGTATGTATACACACAAAGAATTATTGGCACCTAATAATTTTATACTAATTCTAAGCAATAATTATTGTATAAAATAAACACTACACACAATAATTTAACTTTCCCACTCAAACAATTCTAAGAAAATAATCCCTACCAAAAAACATTGTTCGACATTATAGAAAGACTCAGTGTTGTTGTTCTATAAATATAAAATGCACATAAATGCAATATAATTAAAAACAAAATATGGAATGAAAAAGTGTAAAGGAGGTGAAAGGAAAAACTGAGAACTTGTTGGTTGATCTGAAACTGTAACAGACTGCCAGATTTTATAGACCTCCTTGTTGTCTATTTTTTCCCTTCTGAGAACTTATCCACCCACCACACACCTACATCTCTCCTTCCACCATTGACTCTCTCCATCTTTTCTTTCCAGTGTTCGGTGCATGGTTGTCCCAGTATCCAGATCCAGTATCACATACAGACACAATGCCAGCTCTGTGCTGCCCTCAGTGTTTTGTCCTCTGCAGCCCTACTTGCACAAAAGAGCTCTTATAAACACAGACAGCACCAAAGAGTGTTGTCAGGTGCCCCATACACACACACACACACACACACACACACACACATATCCTGCACAGTCTTCTCTCATTCCTCTCAATAAATACTCAGTGAAAAATCTTGCAAAAATGTTCCATTATTCACCAGGAATAGATGTGTTTATGCACAACAATAAATATACACTACAGTCTATTGGGCATTGTTAATTTTTGTTATTTTGACTTTGTCAAAATGTGTTCTTGATTTAATTTTTATGTAGCTATTTAGACTTCATTCATGTCAAAATAACTGCAGAGCAACTCTGGAAAAAAAAACCTCATCGGGGATGTCTTTGGGCCTTCAGGCATCCATTATATATATATATACACACACATATATACACACACACACTCACATATTTTGATTGACTATTGGCATAATTATATATATATATATAATATTAATTAGAGCTGATGCTCTTGTCCTCCTATTGTGCTGGACCTCAGAATAAAATAATGTGTAGGTGATAAATGGACTGTGAAGAGAGAGAAAGAATAATCTATAAATTCTCAGAAAGATAACATGCATGATGAAGGTGTCATTTTAATTTCATGTGTGATTGTGTCAATGTGAAGTGGACACACACAACTAATGACTTGGCCAGGATACAGTACAAGCTGTTGTTTGGATTGAAAAGTGAAATTTGCTCCAATAGCCGCAAAAAAAAAATCCTGGCCATATTTTGGACAATAGCAGTTCACTTCAACCAACTGACTACTTATGCCTTTCTCACTGTTTTAAGTGACTTTATTAAAAATAAAGTTCAGCCAGTGCCATTTGCGTGAGCTTGGCTATGTGCCAGACACTTCATTATCACAAAGAGATCTGCTAATTAGATGGTTAATTTTAGCCATCTTCAAATCGAAGCAATTATCACCATCTTTTGGTGTTTCAGCATCTCCAACAGGAAGGAACAAATTTCTTCACGCATATGCAAAAGAGTTATAATACAGTTTATTTATATTTCCCCCTTCTTTCTTTGTGGTTCTCCCCTTTTCCATCAGGATCCGTCCCCAGCTGGCACGGGAGAAGATAGAGGGATGTCATATCTGTACATTTGTGACCCCTGGCGAACCCCAAGTAATTCTGGGAAAGGACAAGGCCTTCACGTTCGACCATGTGTTTGACATGGACACCGAGCAGGACACCGTCTACTCTAACTGCACAGAGAAGTTGATAGAAGGCTGCTTTGAGGGTTATAATGCCACTATCTTTGCCTATGGACAGGTGTGTGTGTGTGTGTGTGTGTGTGTGTTTACTCCATACTGTGCATTTGCTTTATCGTACACTATAGAAATATCACATGTTGTGAAGGATGGAAGATTTACATGTTAACAGGCAAGCATACTTAGAAACCTCTGATAAATTATGTATGGAAAAACTGTAGTGGCCCATGTTGTGCCCTAGGAAGCTGACATTTTTGGACCAAGTTTAGTTACATTTATGCCTAGAACTGTTAGTTTTGGCACTGACAACTGTTTTGTGGGCCAAAAGTCACCCAGTTCTAAGCAGCAAAATTTTAAGCTTTTACAGTATGTCTTAAATCCTACCAGCCATGTTTAATGCATGTGTGGAATTTCAGTTTTGGGTTAAAGGTGGTGTTAATGTAAGTTATGGTCTATAGGATGTCTTGATCTTAATAAGGTTTATTTTTAAGTTTTAGGTGTGCTCTAGCAGCACGATCAACCTCATGATTCACTGGTGGTAGAGTGCATCCGGAAAGTATTCACAGCGGGTCACTTTACATTTACATATTTAGCAGACGCTTTTATCCAAAGCAAATGAGTGCACACTCTTACACCAATGGTAGCAGAGCTACCATGCAAGGTGCTTGCCATGCAAGGTGCTTGCCATCAGGGGCAACTTAGGTGTCTTGCCCAAGGACACTTCGGCATGGGATCACCCGGGCCGGGATTCGAACCATCAACCCTACGATTAGTGGATTAGTGGACAACCCGCTCTACCGACTGAGCCACAGCCGCCCTCCACTTTATCCACATTTTGTTCTGTTACAGCCTTATTCCAAAATGGATTAAATTCATTATTTTTCTCAAAATTCTACAAACAATACCCCATTATGACAACGTGAAAGAAGTTTGTTTGAAATCTTTGCAAATTTGTTAAAAATAAAAAAACACACAAAAAAAGCACATGTACATAAGTATTTACAGCCTTTGCCATGACACTCAAAATTGAGCTGAGGTGCATCCTGTTTCCACTGAACATCCTTGAGATGTTTCTACAACTTGATTGGAGTCAACCTGTGGTAAATTCAGTTGATTGGACATGATTTGGAAAGACACGTACCTGTCTATATAAGGTCCCACAGTTAACAATGCATGTCAGAGCACAAACCAAGCCATGAAGTCCAAGGAATTGTCTGTAGACCTCCGAGAGGATTGTATCGAGGCACAGATCTGGGAAAGGGCACAGAAACTTTTCTGCAGCATTGAAGGTCCTAATGAGCACAGTGGCCTCCATCATCTGTAAATGGAAGAAGTCTGGAACCAGGACTCTTCCTAGAGCTGGCCGCCCGGCCAAACTGAGCGATTGGGGGAGAAGGGCCTTAGTCAGGGAAGTGACCAAAAACCAGATGGTCTCTCTGACAGAGCTCCAGCGTGTCTCTGTGGAGAGAGGAAAACCTTCCAGTAGAACAACCATCTCTGCAGCACTCTGGTAGAGTGGCCAGATGGAAGCCACTCCTCAGTAAAAGGCACATGACAGCCTGCCTAGGGTTTGCCAAAAGGCACCTGAAGGACTCTCAGACCAAAGATTGGACAAAGAGTGAACTCTTTGGCCTGATTGGAAAGCGTCATGTCTGGAGGAAACCAGGACCACTCATCACCTGGACAAAACCATTCCGTACAGTGAAGTATGGTGGTGGGAGCATCGTGCTGTGGGGATGTTTTTCAGCGGCAGGATTTGGGAGAGTAGTCATGATTGAGGGAAAGATGAATGCAGGAATGTACAGAGACATCCTTGATGAAAACCTGCTCCAGAGCACTCTGGACCTCAGACTGGGGCAAAGGTTCATCTTCAAACAATACAACGACCCTAAGCACACTGCCAAGATAACAAAGAAGTGGCTACAGGACAACTCTGTGAATGTCCTTGAGTGGTCCAGCCAGAGCCCAGACTTAAACCCGATTGAACATCTCTGGAGAGATCTGAAAATGGCTGTGCACCGACGCTCCCCATCCAACCTGATGGAGCTTGAGAGGTCCTGCAAAGAAGAATGGGAGAAACTGCCCAAAAACAGGTGTGCCAAGCTTGTAGCATCATACTCAAAAAGATTTGAGGCTGTAATTGGTGCCAAAGGTGCTTCAACATAGTATTGAGCAAAGGCTGTGAATACTTATGTACATGTGCTTTTATTGTTTTTTATTTTTAATAAATTTGCAAAGATTTCAAACAAACTTCTTTCACGTTGTCATTATGGGATATTGTTTGTAGAATTTTGAGGAAAAGAATTAATTTAATCCATTTTGGAATAAGGCTGTACATTACATTTCATTTAGCAGACGCTTTTATCCAAAGCGACTTACAAATGAGAGCACACTCACACACCAATGGTAGCAGAGCTGCCATGCAAGGTGCTAGCTTCTCATCGGGGGCAACTTAGGGTTCAGTGTCTTACCAAAGGACACTTCGGCATGGGATAACCTGGGCCGGGATTCGAACCACCAACCCCACGATTAGTGGATTAGTGGACAATCCGCTCTACCGACTGAGCCACAGCCGCCCTATAACAAAATGTAACATAACAAAATGTGGAAAAAGTGAAGCATTGTGAATACTTTCTGGATGCACTGTATCAGTATCTCACAAAAGTGAGTACACCCCTCACATTATTGTAAATATTTGTTTATATCTTTTCATGTGACAACACTGAAGAAATGACACTTTGCTACATTTACATTTATTTACTTAGCAGACGCTTTTATCCAAAGCGACTTACAAATGAGAGATACGAGCAAAGTGATATCAAGCAGAGAACAATACAAGTAGTGCTACTATACAAGATCCATTAATTGAGTACTGGAAGAAGCAAAGTGCACAAAGTAGAGGTGTAAATGCTTTATTTATTTATTTATTTTTTTTATGAGTTGATTAGGTGCTACAATGTAAAGTAGTGAGTGTACAGCTTGTATAACAGTGTAAATTTGCTGTCCCCTCAAAATAACTCTACACACAGCCATTAATGTCTAAACTGCTGGCAACAAAAGTGAGTACACCCCTAAGTGAAAATGTCCAAATCAGGTATTATTTCAACATATTATTTTTCAACCTCACAAATTCAGACTGCAAAAAAAAATTCTTCACATCCGGGTCTCACAGGAAGAGCAATGGATTGCCGATTCTATTGTAACATGTTACTCTTGGCCGGCCCCAAACTCTAGTGGTTGTGTGAGTAGTGGTGGGTTTGTGCAGACAAGCCACTAGATAAGATGAGCCTAGCGGACTTGCATAAAGTTGACTTGACGTTGGATGTTTGATATTCTCAGATATGTGCAAAATAATGACCGTCTCTAAAGTTACATACGACATTGGTATACAAGTTTCTTAGTTCAATAGCATTCGAAGGGAGTATAGCTGACACCTTGATTGTTAATGTTTCCATGACAAAGTTAAAGTCCTTCCAGTCTTCTAGAAAGACAGAGTGCTCTGTCTGTCACCCAGTTTATATCTACCCCCCCCCCCCCCCCCCCCACACCCCCGTCCACTTGGATTCTCACTTCCCTTGGCTCTTTTCATTGCCAGGACAGCTGAGCTCCATTAAATGGCTCTTTTAGAGAGGCTTTTTATCAGATCAGCTCTCATTCTATTTTTAAAAAAAGACATTTATATATATTTATTTGATCACAGCCTGTATAATTTAAATGAATGTCATGTTGTGTCATTACTTAAAGCTAATGTGCGTGCCTTTTAGATATTTGTGTCTTTCACATCCTGATCAGTCCTAGTTTTATCTACAATGCCTGTAATGAAGTAGTCAACTGGATTGCATGGAATGCTGGCATTTTCCACTCATTCTCTCACTCACTAAACACTCACCTACTCACTCACTAACCACTCACTAACCTCTCACTTACTCACTAACCTCTCACTCAGCACTCACTCTCTCAGCACTCACTCGCTTACTCACCACTCACTCACTTCTCACTCACTACTCACTAACCTCTCACTCAGCACTCACTAACCTCTCACTCACCACTTACTTACTCAGCACTCACTAACCTCTCACTCACCACTCACTCACTCACTCACTCACCACTCACTAACCTCTCACTTACTCACTAACCTCTCACTCAGCACTCACTCACTCACTCACTCACTCACTCACTCACTCACTCACTCACTCACTAACCTCTCACTCACTCACTAACCTCTCACTCAGCACTCACTCACTCACTCACTCACCACTCATTCACTCACTCACTCACTCACTCACTCACTCACAAATCACTCATTCACTCACTAACCTGACTAAATAACCACTCACTCACTCACTCACTCACTCACTCACTCACTCACTCACTCACTCACTCACTCACTAACCGACTCACTAACCACTCACTCACTCACTAACCTCTCACTCACTCACTCATCTCACTCATTCACACACTCACTCACTAACCTGAATCACTAACCACTCACTCACTCACTCACTCACTAACCTCTCACTCACCACTCACTCAGTAACCACTCACTCATTCACTAACCCCTCACTCACTCACTCACTCACTCACTCACTCACTCACTCACTCACTCACTAACCTCTCACTCATTCGCTAACCTCTCACTCACTCACTCACTCACTCACTAACCTCTCACTCATTCACTAACCTCTCACTCACTCACTAACCTCTCACTCATTCACTAACCTCTCAATTACTCACTCACTCACTCACTCACTCACTCACTCACTCACTCACTCACTCACTCCCTAACCTCTCACTCACTCACTCACTTACCTCTCACTCACTCACTCACTCACTAACCTCTCACTCACCCACTCACTACCCTCTCACTCACTCACTAACCTCTCACTCACCCACTCACTACCCTCTCACTCACTCACTAACCTCTCACCCATTCACTAAACTCTCACTCACCCACTCACTACCCTCTCACTCACTCACTAACCTCTCACCCATTCACTAAACTCTCACTCACCCACTCACTACCCTCTCACTCACTCACTAACCTCTCACCCATTCACTAAACTCTCACTCACCCACTCACTACCCTCTCACTCACTCACTAACCTCTCACCCATTCACTAAACTCTCACTCACTCACTCACTCACTCACTCACTCACTCACTCACTCACTCACTCACTCACTCACTAACCACTCACTCACTCACTCACTAACCTCTCACTAACCCACTCACTACCCTCTCACTCACTCACTAATTTCTCACTCATTCACTAACCTCTCACTCACTCACTCACTCACTAACCTCTCACTCACTCACTAACCTCTCACTCATTCACTAAACTCTCACTCACTCACTCACTTACTTACCTCTCACTCATTCACTAACCACTCACTCACTCACTCACTCACTAACCTCTCACTCACTCACTAACCTCTCACTCACTCACTCACTAACCACTCAATTGCTCCCTCATTCACTCACTCACTCAGTGACTAACTCTATGTTAACAATTTTTATTGAAGTGACTAACTCTAATCTCCTTTCTCAGGACATCGTATTCTTTTTATTTATTTATGACCCATGAGCACATTAATTAGAGGTCTGTTTTTGCAGACTGGTTCGGGGAAGACGTACACAATGGGCACTGGCTTTGATGTTAACATATCGGAACACGAGCTGGGCATCATCCCGCGAGCAGTCAGTCACCTTTTCAAAGGCATCGAGCAGAGACGGCAGGCAGCAACAGAACAAGGACGACCAGTACCCGAGTTCAAGATTAATGCCCAGTTCCTGGAGGTATTTTCCTCACTGAGAATGTCTTACTTGTCAAGCATATTGGCCTTCACCAGTCTAAACTTAGACCAGCTGATGGCCCGCTGCTTTCCAGTTCAGGGGTTCAAACCCACTCCCATATGATTGGATCAAACATTATACAATTGATATTTGAAATAGCAAGCACTGAGGCTGATGGTGCAGTCGAGCACAGACCATGCTGTCATGAAACACAGCCAGCTTTGTTTGTGCTCGACTGTGTCCCCTGCACACTGGTTTTGCTGTTCCTATGGCGACACTCTGCTTGGTGTCCAGAGGCTTAGCTATTTCAGGAGCTACTTAATGAAGATGCTGCTTATTTATTGCATCTATTTCACTCTCCCTCTTCCTCTTCTGTACATGCTCCCAAATTAAATCCTCACCCAAATGCCACTTTCAGCTGTTTGAAATAGAGGGGAAGAGAGGCCAAGTGCCAGAGTCCACACACACATACATAAACACACACACACACACACACACGCACACACATTTGGTGCAAATTTAACCAAAGAGAGCCACAATATCTTATCAGTATCCTAATCATGAATCATGAAATGTGTGAAGTTTTTCTGTTTGGTTTAATGCAAATTAGAATTAAAATCTATTTCAGTTTTTATTTTTTGTAAATTTAGCTGTAACTAACAATAATGTGTACGTCCTGTCATCTTTTCTTTTTCACTTATGTATGGTTGTGTCTGTGTGTGTCTGTGTGTGTGTGCGTGTGTGTGTCTGTGTGCGTGCGTGCGTGTGTCTGTGTGTACGTGTGTCTGTGTGTGCGTGTGTCTGTGTGTGCGTGTGTCTGTGTGTGTGCGTGTGTCTGTGTGTGTGCATGTCTGTGTGTGTGCATGTCTGTGTGTGTGCGTGTGTCTGTGTGTGTGCGTGTGTCTGTGTGTGTGCGTGTGTCTGTGTGTGTGCGTGTGTCTGTGTGCGTGCGCGTGTCTGTGTGTGTGTGCGCGTGTCTGTGTGTGCGTGCGTGTGTCTGTGTGAGTGTGTGTATCTGTCTGTCTGTCTGTCTGTCAATCTGTGTGTGTGTGTCTGCAAATGCACGCGTGACTGTAGTTGTATAATGAAGAGGTTCTGGATCTCTTTGATTCCACGCGTGATATGGAGTCCCGAAAGCAGAAATCTCACATTAAGATCCATGAAGATGCCAGTGGCGGCATTTACACTGTGGGAGTCACCACACGCACTGTTTCTTCAGAGGCTGAAGTGAGTAATTGTTTTTCAGGATACACTGTCTTGTTTTTTTTGTTATTATTATTACTGTTATTATTATTATTATTATTATTATTATTATTATTATTATTATTACTATTATTATTATTATTATTATTTTAGAATAGTTAACTATTGTACATTATATTTTTTGATGTATTTGTTATTCTTTATGTTGCGTGTTGTAGATGATGCAGTGTTTGAAGCTGGGCGCTCTCTCTCGTACCACAGCAAGCACTCAAATGAACGTACAGAGCTCTCGCTCACATGCCATCTTCACCATCCACTTGTGCCAAGTTCGTGTGTGCACACCTTCAGACAATGTAAGAGTCTGCCAGTCTTCTGATGCTAGCTGCCCCTGTTCTTTATCAGCTTTTCAGTTACAGTTCCATTGCTTTCAAGAATACGACATCGAATGCAATGCGTTAGGGCGGCAAGTAACGATTATTTTCATAATCGATTATTTTTTCGATGAATCGGATGTGGGGCAAACTTTCAGTACCATTTTTTTCAGTTTATTTAAAATAAAATTCACAAACTGAGTGTTAGAAACATGAACTTCAGACTAAAACTTTACACAATTGTTTGTGCCATTAAATACGACTTAAAAGAACCCAATACACACACACACACACACACTCACACACACACCAGAATATATATTATTCATTTAGGACTGTAGTTTAATTCCATACTTTTTGTGCATACATAAAAATAATGCATAAATATGTATATATAATATCAACCAATATATCTAAGTATATAAACAGTAAACTGAAGAAAGTCATTGTCGGTGACTCTGGGTTTTAGGCTAAAGCTAGTGGCATCACATTACGTGCCTATGATGTCATGCACCGTCGACTAGGAAGCGGCTTTTACTTTCTGTTAGTAAAAAAAAAAGCTAGTGTTACTTTTGAGATGATATTACCTTTCTAAACTTCACATACTATACAGTAGAGTACACAGTGCATAGTGTAAGTGTCTAGTACGTCATTTGGGACACAACTTTAGTATTTACTCTCCGAAGCATGTTTTCAGAAGAGAAGTAATGTAGGGAGTAAATGTACCCCGTGCCACGCGCAGACCGACTAATCGATGATGAGATTTGTTCAGGATGATTTTCATAATCCATTATTATCGATTTTATGGATTAGTTGTTGCAGTTCTACAATGCATACATGATGACGCTTTCTTGCATTATCTCTCATGAATATATAAATGTTCACACATCACGCAGTTGTCTGAGTGGCTTAACAGGGTTGCTCTCTTAATGAAGCAGTCTGATCGAAGTATTACTTTTCGTCTTTCAGAATGACGATGAGACTGATAACCGGCTGGCCAATGGCTCGTCTGACATGGATGAGTTTGAGACACTAACAGCAAAGTTCCACTTTGTGGATTTGGCGGGTTCGGAGCGACTGAAGAGAACCGGTGCCACTGGGGATAGAGCTAAAGAGGGAATCTCCATCAACTGTGGACTGGTGAGAGCTGTCACTCTAGATTTGTGAATCTGTCAGTTGATGTGTGACTTCATATGCAGTATTGTACACCATTTTATTTCCTTTTTTCTTTATATCTATGATGCAGTTGGCATTGGGGAATGTAATCAGTGCTTTAGGAGACAGAAGCAAACGCTCTACACATGTACCTTACCGGGACTCCAAACTTACTCGCCTTCTCCAGGACTCTTTAGGCGGCAACAGGTTTGTCTGTAATGAATCAGGCTTAAAAGTGATGTTACATTTATTTGACCTCTGGGGTCAAGTTCAAAGTTACAGTTTTAATGGGATACATAAAACCTGGGCAATTAGCTTCTTCTTCTTCTTCTTCTTCTTCTTCTTCTTCTTCTTCTTCATTAAATTAACAACTGATAAAACATTCACACTGATGTATTCTTTTTTCAGGTGACTAAGCAACAGTCATTTTTTGATACACAAGATTTTACATGTTAAAGAATATAAACTCCTGTTTAAATAAAATAACAAAACGATAACACAAATTGACTGAATTAAATGATATTCATGAGTAACTCAATATTGAGTAAAATAATTGTGATGAGCAGTTTTTAGAGTGCAGCTTGATTACATGATGATTTAATTTTGAATGCATTTTTATAGATGAGCGGTTTTCCGGTATGCACATTTTTCCTTGTCTGTCCCACAGTCAAACAGTGATGATAGCCTGCACAAGTCCATCAGACCGGGACTTCATGGAGACCCTGAACACCCTGAAGTATGCTAACCGAGCTCGTAACATTAAGAACAAAGTGGTGGTGAATCAGGACAAAGCCAGTCAGCAAATCAGTGCCCTGAGGACAGAGATCGCACGGCTGCAAATGGAGCTCATGGAGTACCGTACGGTGAGAGAGCTATGTCGTATGTTGCACACCAAGCTGTATAGATCTTAGTTCTATGAAAGCCTATCTTGTACATGAAATGAAGATTCACATCCTGGAACACCAGTGTTCCAACAAAGCATATGATATGCTGCTAGACAACCCCTATTTGGTCTGATTAAAGGTTTACAAACTCTGTGATAATTCCAGTGTAAATGTAAAGCTTTGTTGCTGCACTGATATTCACAACAGATTGAATTCAGATGTGAAGTTAGGTTTGGCTGTGTGTGCAGGGCAAGCGTATGGTTGGTGAGGATGGACTGGAGAGCATCAATGACATGTATCATGAGAACTCCATGCTGCAGACGGAGAACCAGAACCTCCGTGTTCGTGTCAAAGCCATGCAGGAGACCATCGACGCCCAGCGAGCTCGCCTCACTCAGCTGCTCAGCGATCAGGCTAATCAGGCTCTTGCTAAAGCTGGTATGCTACTTGTCTACGTGTGCGTGTGTGTGTGTGTGTGTGTGTGTTCCAGTACCCATGATGTTTAGTCATTCAAAGCACATTGCTTTTAATTGTGTCATTATGCAGTTCCTTTGTCATATGCAAAATACAGTATGTATTGTGTGCAGGGGAAGGCAGTGAGGAAATTGGGAATATGATACAAAACTACATCAAAGAGATTGAAGAATTGAGGTACGCTTTTTGTTGTACGTTATCATTTGTGTTAATGACCTAGAAGAATAAATTCTGCTCATTGACTGACTGAGACCTTGCTTGGGACCTAGTATATGGTATATAGTAGTTGGAGGTATACAGTACATCTAAAACATGGACTAGATCTAAACCAAGAAAGGAGGAACGTCAGCTTTGCAACTGTGGGTGGATTCTTAACTGCGGTCATGAGAAATGCCGCCTCCAGCAGGAGGAGTGTCAAGTAGTTCCTTCAAATATCCAACATTTGGTCATTTGTAATAATTTAAAGAGAAATAAAGTAACAGGTTGGCACACATGTTTTGCGTGTTCTCCCTGTGTCCACTTCTGGGTTGTCTGTTTACCTACCAAGAACATTATAGTAGAGCAGGTGTACTAGCTAAGCCAAATGGCCCCTATGTGCAAATCTGAGAGTTAATGTATATGTGCTTGCTAGTCTTTTTTTTAAATATATGTATGATTTTATGATATCAATGTGCTACGTGGTTTGAACCCTTGCCTCTGTCCTGTGTGCATTGAGTTTGATTGTTCTCCACATGCTTCGGGGGTTTCCTCTGGGTTCTCCAGTTTCCTCCACCAGTTACTTTGGCAAAATAATTTCCAAAATCAGTGCGTGATTGTGCCCTGTGTTGGGTTGGCAACCCGTCCAAGGTGTCCCCTGCCTTGTGCCCCGAGTACATTGGGATAGGCTCCCCATGACCCTGTGTACGATAAGTACAGAAAACGAATGCATGGATGGATGGATGTACTTCCAGCAGCTTCTCTTAGTTATTCATTAGCAGACATTGGTTACTCAGACAATTTGTTTTCTCAAATTTTGTTAACAGCTTAGAAGTTTAAAAACAAATGAATCATGCTAAATTAGCTAGATGAATTCAATCATGGCATTAACTTCTGTAAAATATGTATGCAAATATGGCTGATAACCAATGTAATAAAGAAAATGTCTGTCTTATAGTAGATACGTTTATGAAAATAGTCCTAAGTCATAGCAACTGGAGCAACAGCTCAACCAGCCATATATTTCTAGACTTACATGGAACATCTAGCAAGAAAATGATTATGGTGTTTTAAATCGTATCCTTGAATAAGACAGTGATGTCGGTGCAAGCCTATAGCGATTTATTGATCTTTTTTGTGTTATAGGGCAAAATTGTTGGAAAGTGAGGCGGTGAATGAGAATCTGAGGAAGAATCTATCACGAGCATCCACTAGGTCGTCTTTCTACAGAGGACCTGCAGCTTTCTCTCTCGGTCCTGACCCGTCCCATGAGACCTCTGACATTATCGAGCTGGCTAAGAAAGATCTGGAGAAGCTGAAGAAGAGAGAGAAGAAGAAAAAGAAAAGGTAAAACGAAAGGCCATGAAGAATAATGTGAGGTGGTGTGAGGTGGTATGGAAAGGGGAAGTTGTCTTGGTAATATTGTCCTCTTGATGTCTCATCCTGTAAAGCTGATGCAGTGTTCTCTGTAGCAGTGGGTGTGTGTGGCTACCGTCAGCTGCACAATTACAATGGGGAATGTCATCATAATGACTATTATTAATACTACAGCGCACTGTAGTACCATTTGCTTGTCTGCCGTTTTGGAGCAGTGATGAATTTTACGTTTAAAGGAACAACAAGGGAACTGTGTGGTAGATTACAAAAGCTGAAGAGAGGGTCAGCAGTATAATACACATAGATCTTAGATCTGTGGCTTTTCCTGCTCCTCACTCATTGATGTCCTCTTCCTTCCTCTTCTCCTCTCCCTGACCTTTGCCCTCCGACCTGTGAAGGCTCCAGCAGCTGCTGGAGGAGAGGAGAGTGGAGGAGGAAGAGGAGATGGAGGTGGAGGAAGACAGGTTTGTCATTGTCTCACACCTGCCCATAGAGTGTCTTCCCTCTGAAGTCCTCTTACCCCTGACCCTGGCTATTTTATCTCTTTTTAGCTTTTTAATTTTTTATTTAATTTTTTTTAAAGCAGGTAGTTGCCAGACTTGGGAGAGAGCCACCAAAAGAGTGTCTTTTAAGCATGCATTATCACATGATCTATATTCATATATATGATATATTCACACATGATATTATTACAGCTTTATTACTCTATATGCTGCATACTCATACCATATTCATGTGTTTCTCTATAAGACAAGACTCTCATTCTTTCAACTGTGGTTTGGGAACTACCTGATCATTAGTTCACCATTGTTTTTGGTTATGTTTTCAGAACATAATGAATAAAAGCAAGCAATTGCATTTCTTTGTAATGTTGTTAAAACCCTGCTAAGTTTGAACCTTTTGATTTAGGTTCTCAAAAATGCTTTGGCCATTAATGTGCTTTTATTTTTAACAACAATGTTGCATTTCATCTCAATGCAGCAATCCTTTGTTTTAATTTTTCCCCCAGCCTCCACACTGGAATTATGACATACTTATTCAACAAATACTAACTTTGTTTTTATCAAATATTATCAATGATACTCAGTGATTTTATAATGAAATTGTTGTTTTTTTTTTCCAAAAGTTGATTGGACAATAACTTTTTTCCAAACAGCACAAAGACTCTTTTACTATTTGCTCTTTTACCGTGTTTGCTTTTACAGATATGACGCCAATCTGAATTAATTCATTCCGATTGCAGTGAACTGTTTCAATATATCCCAATCTGGGCTGTCTATATAAAATATCAGTTTATTTGCATGTTGAAAATAATCTGATCAAACCAAAGTTATGCATGAGGTTTACGGTCAATGTTGCCATAACAGCTATGAGCATGTGAGTTCAGTCAGCATGCAACGATTTTTAAATTATTTCTGTCAGACCAAAACACCATCCAAGTGTGATTTATTGAACGAACAGGAAAAAGAAAAGTTTGTGACCACAGATACGTTGCTCATCTTTCATATTTAGCTGACATTCTGGAAAAAGAATACCCTGGTTGTTTAAAATAACATGAAATGCACACATTATTCATCGGTATAATGCCTTTACTCAGCTTCATCCCTTCTTTTTTTTTTTTAACCATTTGTGTGAATGTCTGACAATTTTCAAATGTTGAGCCAACCTTTTTGAAGTCCTGTATCTGCCTTCAAATGTTCGTTAGCCCATCCAACCTCACAATTATTTTAAATAGATTGAACTGTAGTGATAGTCGTAATGTTTATTATTCTTCTGTTCAATGGATTATTAAAAGGATTATCGACCTTGTTCAATCAGATTGATTGAATTGAATTGATTGAAATTTAATTCAGATTGCCCTCAATCTGTTTACACTGTCTCAATTATTGTTTATGCACGGACATTTTATTTATTAGATCAGTCTGACTATGAACAGATTATTCAGCTGTTTAAACATGGCTATTTTTATACTGCGACTCCAAAGAAAAGCTGAAAAAAAAACACATTTACATCATCTCTTAACCTGAAACAAAATGGCATCAAAAATCCCAGAGTATCATTAAAGTCCACATCTATCAGTGAACCTGGATAGGGATGGTTATTATTTATTTATTTTTTGTAATAAAATTGCATATGTGAATGTTTCCAGTGCTGTAAAGGAAGAAATCCCTGATAATGAGCAAGAGAAGGGGAACGAGAGAGAGCAGCTTGAGCCAGCGAGTGAGGAGGCAGAGGTACACCTGCCACATCTTTTCTGAGATTTATTCCCCTAATAATAAATATCTCCAAAAATCAAATAGCTGATTATTTAAAATTCTTATGTTGTACTCCAGCAGGAGACTCAGGAAGGCAGCGATCATGAGGAGGCTGAGGAAGAAGAGGAGGAGGATGAAGATGAAGAATTGGATGCTGACGAGAGTTCAGATGACTCTGACTCAGAGTTGGATGAGAAAGGTACATTACTGTGATTTTTATTATCATGTACAGGCTGTTCTGTCCAGTTCTGTCTCCTCTACTTTAAAAGGCTTTATCAACTGTTTGTGTCTGAACACCTCAAAGCAAAAGTAAACCTCAAATATATGTGTGTCAGTTTTGGAACAGTTCCAGAGATTGTTGGTGCATCAAGTATGAGTTCTAGAGAGGCCTGGTGGTATAAAACTCGTCTTACCGGTATAACAGTTTCAATTTCACAATATGATGACCTTGGCAATATATCAAGGTGTCACTCACTGGATCACAATATTAACCATAAGTACATAAACACATGCAGTTGCTGAAAATGACCTCGATTTGACTGTACAGAGTACAATCTCGCCTTAGTGAAATTCTTGGTCACAGGCTTCTTAACTGTGCAGCATAGTATGATCAACATGGTGGGACTCATAATGTGACTGCACAGTAGTATGCAAATTTAACAATAAATGTCATACAATAGGATACACAACACAGGATAAGGTGCTCATGTGGTAGGCCTGCACGATTATGGACAAAATGATCATCCCGATTATTTTGATCAATATTTAGATCTCGATTATTTATCATGATTATTAATTGATTTTAGTGACAACATATTTTTATTGCACTGTCACATTTAAATTTTCTCATGCCACAATATAACACAGAAGTAGGCATGAGAAAACTTGAGCTGGTCAACTATGATAGAATTTAGGAACATAGTGTGAGTCTTGAGAAATAAATTTACCTTTGATAAACTAAATAGGTGGGGATAAATCAAAACATGGAAACTGCTGTTGACTTTTCTAATGATATCTGGCAACCATGAGTTTAAATGGAGTGAATTGGAGTTTGTGAAGGAGAGAGGAAGAACGAACTTTTAAACGTTAATATCGCAGTCGATCATGTTCATTTAATCGCAGTCAAAATCGTAATTGCGATCGATTAATTGTGCAGCCCTATCATGTGGTACACCATATACACAAGTATATAGTTCAAGCAATACTGCATAATTCTGATAACCTGTCCACGAATATACAGTATGCCCTTAATCTACTGTAATCTTTCACAAATAACTTGCTTCAATATGAGTCATTAATAGGGAGCAGGTATGCATTGTTTCAACAGATTAATGGTTAATGATTTTTTGTATTATTATTCTGGTCAAGGTGTTGTCTGTGAAGTAAAAAAAAAAAGATTCATTATGTTTATGTCTATGGAACAGAGAACTTCCAGGCAGACCTAGCCAATATCACTTGCGAGATTGCCATCAAGCAGAAGCTAATTGATGAGCTGGAGAACAGCCAAAGACGTCTTCACACCCTCAAACAGCAATATGAGCAAAAACTCATGATGCTGCAGAGCAAGATTCGGGACACGCAGTTTGAGAGAGATCGTGTGTTGCAGAACATGGGTAAGGGATTCCATGGGACAAGCATCAGAACCTCCCTTAATGAGATGAAGTATGCATATCGATTTCTGGAAGGTTTAGGTTTACAGCTATGGCTGCTGTGTGAATAAACCTATATGTGGTTATGTCTTCCAGGAACCATGGAGTCCTGTACCGAGGATAAGGCTAAGAAAATAAAGGCAGAGTATGAGAAGAAGCTGAGCATGATGAATAAAGAACTGCAAAAACTACAAGCCGCCCAGAAAGAACATGCTCGCCTGCTCAAGAACCAGTCGCAGTACGAGAAGCAGCTCAAGAAACTCCAACAGGAAGTCGTGGAGATGAAGAAAACCAAAGTATTACATCGTTCCATTCTAAGAGCGATATAATAATAATAATAATAATAATAATAATAATAATAATAATATGACACAGCTTTAAATATACAACTAATTAATAGAGCTTAAATTATCTGCATCACGTCTAGCTGAGAGTAAGGTTTTAATAAGACTTGGATAACAAAACAGCACCATCCTGTGGTAAGATGTCTTTTTTATAAATTTGTAAGGAAAGCTCCAAAAACCCGTCTTAGTGCAGACTGTGTACACACACTCATCAAGGAGCTTGAATGAGGTTAAACTGAAGAAAATGTAAGTTTTCCATAAATCACATTGACTGTCGCTGTGTCTCTCTGCACTGACTGTTGCTAGGTTCGTCTGATGAAGCAAATGAAGGAGCAGCAGGAGAAGAACCGGCTGGCAGAGTCACGCAGGAACCGTGAGATCGCCACACTGAAGAAGGACCAGCGAAAACAGGAGGTGCTGCATGCATTGCTCTCAATTATTCATACATTGAGGACTTCTCTATTCAGCCTTTGATATATATATATATATATACAGTATTTATAAGGCATTCACCATTGAGGTCAGGACCCTCATTTTCACAAGAAAACCATACAGCATTGTATACGAGTTCTATGTATCTTCTCGTGAAATAGGCTCGGATATGTTAAGATTTCACTCGCTGGTACAACAGTATGCTAAGCTAACCAGAATATGACGATGCAGATTCATATTTGGATGCTGTAATTCCAATTGCTTTTGTGCACAGCATGCACAAGATGCAGCACAGTAACAGAAAATGTCAGTGGAAGCTGTTCATGTATCAGAATGTTCCAGAAATTACTGTTGACACCTTGGTTAATACAAGGTTCAGATATAAACGGTTGCATTTCTCAAATCTTGCCTTTTTGTAACAGCATGACCTAACAGGGTAGGAGAGGGAAGGGGGTTGGAATTGGATATCAGTAGGAAATGAGGGTGGTCCTAATTTGCATATCATGCATATTCATAGATACTTACATTCTCTATGAAAGTCAAGATACAGAAATGGTCTGATTTGCATTTGAGTAGGTTCTTGGGGATTAAAATCATTTGATTATTCAGTTAAAAATTTTAATAGTAAAACTGCATGTTCCGAGTTGCTTTAAAAAAGGCATAGTGTTAATGAGCTTTCTGCTTTGTGCTCTCTGTACTGCAGCACCAGCTGAAACTTCTTGAGGCCCAAAAGAGGCAGCAAGAGCTCATACTGCGCAGGAAGACTGAGGAGGTAGAACTCTCTCTCTCTCTCTCTCTCTCTCTCTCTCTTGCGCACTCTCTCTCACTCTCTCTCTCTCTCTCTTGCGCTCGCTCTCTCTCGCTCTCACTCTGCCTCTCTCTCTCTCACTCTCTCTCTCTTGCGCTCTCTCTCTCTCGCTCTCTCTCTCTCTCTCTCTCTCTCGCTCTTGCGCTCTCTCTCTCTCGCTCTCTCTCTGTCTCTCGCTCTCCCTCTCCCTCTCTCTCTATCTCTCTCTCTGTCTCTCTCGCTACACACTTACACAACTACATTTGTCTTACTATCCTTGTGAGGACCTACCACTGATCTAATTAATGCAACTGATTGATGCTATGCTTATGCCTAAATGTAACCCTACACTTAACCAGAAAATATTTAGACTTTTTAAGTTTAAAAAAAAACTTTTTTTTGTCAAAAAAAAAAAATCATTTTTAATTAATATAAAAAAAAAAAACTACACACACACATGTAGTAACTGGGTGATGATGTCTGCTGTAGGTGACTGCTCTGAGGCGGCAGGTTCGGCCCGTTTCAGGAAAGATGAACAGGAAAGTCCTCCTACCCGAGACTGTACAGGACTCTGCCCACAGAATGCCCAACACACGCACACACACAGGATCAGGAGCTCCAAATGGAGCCAGGTATGAGTTACAAATCTGTATATATATCTGCAAATGTGCATATGTAAATACACTACTGTGCAGAATCTTTAGACACCCAATTTATTTTTAGTGCAAATTCTGTGATTTCTACATTATGGAATCTGTGCAAAAAAATATTTTTAGATTCCCAAACATTAGTTTTCTAGCATGAAATGTTACAGAAAAATGTTTGTATGTTATGTTTATATGTTTCGGACGAAAAACACAATGAAGGCTGCTGGGTTTTGCTGCAAAAATAAGAAGCGAGTGTGACAGTCAAAATCTCCAGAAGAACTCTGGCTTTTTCTGCAACATGCTCAATAAAACTTTCATCTCATTTCCTTATAAAACTGCACTAATTGTACCTCAGACTACTATTTTTAGTTTTAATTTTTTTGTCACACAAATATTGACTTTGTTTCATTTACTACTGTTTCCTGATCTGTATTGTATTTTTTAATGTAAAAACTTTTCATTTCTTATTATTTTGATGGTATCTTTGCTCTACAGCATTTCTGTACATGTGCCTAAAACTTCTGCACAGTACTGTATGTGTTTTTAGGTCATGCCTCTTCTAATAGCTGTATGTGTTCAGCAGATTGTACCATCGCAGACCTGTGGGGATTTACTCAACCCGCATAGCACGAGTTAAATGGCAGAGTCTAGAACGACGCATCTCTGACATCATCATGCAGCGCATGACTATCTCCAACATGGAGGCAGATATGAATCGCTTTCTCAAGGTGAAAAAACCCACCACTTTTCTCATTTTACACTCATTCAGCAATTCGATATAATCACAGTTCACTAATTCGAATGTAGCTGTATTTTTGTTATGAACCAAACATGAAAATCCAATGTGTTTAAGCATAAAAGAACAGAGCAGATGTGACATTGAAGCATCCACTCTCATTGTGCCCATAGCAACGGGAGGATCTGACACGCCGGAGAGACAAGCTGAGCAGGAAGAAGGAGAAGATGGCCTCCGAGGGCCCTGAAGTCGAAAAAGCCGTACAGTCTCTGAACGAGGAACTGGAGTCCTTGTTGGCCAACATTGACTACATCAATGACAGCATTGCTGACTGTCAGGCCAACATCATGCAGATGGAGGAGGCGAAGGTGTGTTACATTGTTACAAATAAGTCTTTTGAGATCAGTTGGACAAATGATTGCATTGGGAGGATACGGATTATAAAGCTATTTACAAAAAGCGCATGTGTGTTTGCGTGTGTAGGAGGAGGGTGAGACGATGGATCTTTCAGCTGTGATCAGCTCCTGCACCCTTTCAGAGGCTCGTTTCCTCTTGGATCATTTCATGTCCATGGCCATCAATAAGGTACCAAACATTGTATTAACAGTGCAAATACATTTTTGGTTGGCAGCAGGAAATGCATCAACCTTCACTCTATATTTGGGAGATGATACAGTCATGTTTGCCTTTCAAAACAAATTGACCTAGTATAAGCCTTCTTAGGTTTGTAGCAGTTGTGCTGTTACATCAGTGGTTACATTAGTGTATGTTCAAACAAAGGGTCATCTTTGGTGCACTTTGAGTGGAATGTTTACACATAAGAATGCTTTGGTGTCTGTTATCTACAGTATCTATACAGTACATTGCTCTTATTGAAATCACTGGTAAGGTTCTGACACATAACAAAATGTCCTTGTGAACACAGCCATACAGCTGACCCTGTGACCCTTCAGTTCATTTGCATTGTCATAAGTAATCCTCCCACCTTCACATTGTTGTGTATCCTTCTACTACTTTCCATCCAGTGTTCAGACAAAGTGATAGAATTCATTTAAATGTGTCAACTACGTCTGTATCCACTGGTTCAGGGGCTACTGGCGGCCCAGAAGGAGTCTCAGGTCAAGGTGATGGAGGGCCGGCTCAAGCAGACTGAGATCAACAGCGCCACTCAGAACCAGCTGCTATTCCACATGCTCAAGGAGAAGGCGGAATTTAATCCGGAGCTGGATGCACTGCTTGGGAATGCTCTGCAAGGTGAGTCTCTGCTAATATATACTCCGGGAGATCCCTCAGCTGCTCTGCCCAGCCCTGTGACTACTCATACAGCACACCTTCTTGGTTTAAATGTGTAAACTTATTTAAATGTATAAATGACATTTTGCTGTGTATTGCGTTATGACTTGATCACTGTAGCTGTGCTGCACTGACATTTTAAAGCTTTAAATGAGATGTTTGTAAATACATAGTAAAATATTACTGTCAACAGGGCAGGTCAGATCAGCACACTGCATGAGCTAACCACAAATGTACTGATTATACTCCTGAATAGATGCTGAATTAAAAATTCTCAAAAAGTAATCTCAGATTTTTAAAACAGGACATTTGTTCGTTTTTGACTGCATCTCTTCAGCAGCATTAGACCGCTGTGCTTTTTTTTCTGTTGGATTTGATTTGGTTGTTTGTTTGTTACAACTGGGGGTATGTGTTTTTGATTTGTTTGTGTGTTGCTTTTTTTTCTGTTCCCCCTATTGCCTGAATTGAAACAGAGCTAGGTAACATGCCTGTGGGTAAGTACCGGATGCCATCCTCCATGTACCACGTTCTGAATGCATGGTTCTCCTACGTTAAACTAACCACAGACTCGCAGTTTCATCTGCAGGTGCATGAAGCATACTGCTGTGAGGCTTAACTTCATCCCTCCACCACTCCTTTCCTCCCTTCTCCATGCCAGTGGCTCTTACATGTGCTTCAACCACACAATTAATCACACATTAACCATTAGCATAAGCTGAAAGCCCAGGCCCCTGACAGGTTAAAGAGGAACCTTCCATAATAGCTGGTTCACGTTGGTGAACACCTAATGCTTTTTATGCTCCTCGAGACAACTTGTCCTGAATTTCCTTGCTCTGAACTTGGACATCATAGCTTCTCGACCCAGCTGGACAGTATGGATCCATGTTTCAAAGCCGAACAACAAGCATGGCAACACTGAGCTCATATTATCCTCATTTGCTTCCTCTGTGATATTAATAGACATCTCAACTAAGACTTATTTAACAATTTTCTTAACTCTAGATGAGGGAGTCTATTGCAGCCTCTGAAATACAGTAAAACATCTGGAATGGACAATAAAGCACTCGGACGTGTACACATTTTGAGCACCATTTTGTTTTTGTCCTGTTCAGAGAATGAAGATGACAGTAGCAGTGATGAATCAACACCGAGTCCTGCAGCAGATGGAATGTAAGTCAACAATCAGCATTTAGTCGTTTTGTTTTAATATACGCCATTAAGGATGTCTCAGGATATTTTTTATGGTATGTTTGCGTAAGTCTTCTGAGTTTAATGAGCGAAATGATCTCATTCACTCTGTCTTGTTGCAGCACCATGACCTCTGACCTAATGAAGCTCTGTGGAGAGACCAAGTCCAGGAGTAAGGTACGCTTTCTGGGTGTCTGTAAATGCTTTCAGTCATTGAGTAGTCTCATTGAGGTAAGGCAAGAGGAATGGACCACTCAGTTTTTTGTTTTTTTTTATCGATCCATACTGTGATCCAGATCCATATCTATACTGTGATTGTAATTACCACCGACAATCATTTCAACTGAAAAGGACTCAACTCATCAGTATACATACACAAATGTATAAAAGGAATTCAGAATTACAGCTATTACATGGTAACCATAAAGCGCTTGGGATGACACAGACATGAATAAAAACTGCTCTTATGTCTAATTTCCCACACCACACCACATATGTGTCTAATATATGTCTAACCAATAATAAGTATCTAGTTACTTACAGTTAGTTAGTGTTTAGTTAGTTACCTGAAGTTTTGTCGAGTTCATGCACTATCAAACAGAAATGGAGGCTAACAAATGTAGTGCTTAATTTACAAATACTTTAGACTGAAGATTTTTATAAAACCATAATCATAAGTGAGTTTTGAGTAAATGGGTTGTGTTCATTCCTCAATAAAGGAAAAAAAAATTAACAATTCGTGTTTGTTGTAATTTACATATATGCTACGGTTGTGGTAGCTGGAGATTGGGTTGAAAACCATTGGAGTATTCTTTTAAAAGTTAAATAAAATGATACTTCTCATCTCTCAGTTATTGAGCCACCAGTTGATGATCTCGGTTGAGTCTACTCCCCTTGGCTTGCAATCGTTTCTGTAGTTCTATAATAGATAACACCGTTTAGATCAAATTCTAGCTTTGCTTATACAGGCTCGCAGAAGAACTACTACACAAATGGAGTTGCTCTACGCAAACAGCTGTGAGCCCGGCCTTGACGCACCCAGTGGAGAATTAACCGGTCCTCTCCACTCGATGGCTGAAACCCCCGAAGGTGGCACGGACGAGTCTTTGAGCAGTACGCTCAGGGACTACATGCTCCCTGCTGCTGCCTTATCCGCGAGAATGGGTGGCATGTAAGTCGGGTAGCAATCTAAACATTCAGTTTATGCATGCATCAGGACTGCTTTTGCTTAACTTTATGTATGCCTGAAGCATTTGCCTAGCATCCATGATTTTCCAGCTCTTTTCTCATGCTTATTACCTTCATGGCATGATTTATTCCTGGAGTGCAACAGTTAAACTTTAGCACGGGCTTGTTAATTAGCTGAATCAGGTATAAAACAAATCATGAGTCCTACATGAATGAAACTGCCAAGCTGCTTCATAAGTTGAATCGTTTTACATTGATACCAAGTATAGAAGCCTATAATGATACTATAGCAAAAAAATAACAACAACAAGACAAATTAAAAGCATTGTCTGACATTCTGTAGTTGTGTGTCAGACAATGCTTTTGAATTTTTTAACCCTCTTCCCACCTTTATATTTGTTTGCATCTGCCTGCAATATTTTCTGACATTAGTAAACACATTAGTCATGTAAACCACTGTGACCCTGACCAAGATGTAGCAGTTACTGAAGATGAGTGAGTGAAGGCAGTAAATGTGTCACACACTACCACACAAGCAACAGCACCATTTACTCTCTCATGTTAATGAACATGGCCTTTCTTTGTCTCGCAAGATCCTGCTCTCACGTGAACGAAATGTGACTTATTTTGTTGAACAACCATATGATCCAAGTCCCAATACACACCTCTTTATCGCGGTGTTTATAATTGATATTACTGTATATCGTTTGATATAAAATTACATTCTTTACTGTATAAATGTCTTCCTCTGTATGATTTAGACATGCCAATGGCCCTGAAAATGATTTTGATTGCAGTTAAGTTTGTAACATTTTCCATTTAAAATTAGAAAATTTTATTTTAAGAATCAATTCATAATTTTATGTTGAGGTGCCCATATAAGTCTCCACATTTTTGTTTTAAACGCCACGTGTTCTCAAGGTACATTCCTGGGCCAAAAAAAAAAAAACGGGCCAAGCCTAACTGGCCAAACATTAAGCTTTTAATGTTCTGAATGGAAAATCATTGGTCAGAAAATTACCAAGAATTAAACAAATGCACTTCTGAGACCTGTGCCACCATTTGCTTGTTTACTTTTTTTTTTTTTGCAGTGAGCTATTTGGGGGGAAAAGCTAGAAACTGGGAAATTCATCCATATAGTCTTTTGTACTCAAAGGTAAAATCATGATAATGATGAAAGTATTTGATGTAAAATTCAAACTAACACATGTCTGGACATGCAACATTTAAATAAAATAAAGACAAAATCAAATCAAATAAAAATAATAAAAAGCTGTCCACAAGTTTAAACATTTAAAGAAATCAAAGGGAAAAGCTACCATTTTTTTGCCCAGGAGTGTAGACTACATACAGTTAGTCTACTGTCCGAGATCACTAGGATTTTTTGCTAAAGAGCCTATTAGCTTAATAAGGTGCATAAAAAGTATGAATTCCTGGCTTGCCTCCACACAATGCCCAATCTGACTCATTTATAGACAATACAACAATTGTTGAATCCTTTTAATCAAGTACGAGGTTTGTATACTCTTTCTGTTTTGCATGCTGGCTTCCTTGTCCCTTTTTTTGCTTTTGTTTTTATTTTCAGAGGATGCTTGTGTTTTTATTTTATGTTTCTGTTTTTTACGTCATTAATGAAACTAAAACTAGACACTCTGGCTCCAGACCTCCGTCGGGGCTGGAAAAGCGAGTACCGGAAGCTTCTCCTCTCACCCGCAGGAAGACCTATGACAAGGGACAAGCAGCAGCCGACAGGGCTAAAGCTCAAGAGATCAAACAGTAAGATCTAGCACCATCCTAGTGGCTGGAGGTCAATCCTGCTCCTCTGTCTGTATGAACTATATTTTGTGTAAATTACCTGCCATATTTGGTGGGGCAGAGAGCAGTACACACAGCAGGATCTCATTTTGGAACTGAACAGTTTTTCTTCCTAACCATGCCCCCTGCTTTGATGAAAGCATGCGGTTTTGCTTGCGGTTGAGCCGAGGTTGCCTGGTGTGAGCATTCCTACACTGAATGTCTGACAGCCTGTCTGAAATCAGTAAAGGGATTATTTTCCAGACAGCAGCACATTGTGCCATGAATAGCACAGTGTGTTTTTAGGCCCAATTGGTGCCTGTTTGGTGTCCAAAGCTATGACCTGTATACACTGTCATATAATTTAAAGTGTGTATTTCTGAACATTCAGTGTTCAACTTGCCCCTCAAGTCCAAAACAAATGTTTACCCAACTCTGATACATAATCCTGCAATAACATGCTTTAAACCGCACTATACCTACTTCTCTGGACTTGTCCAGAACAGAGATCTGAGCTTGAGCTAAAGAAACCTGGCTTGAAATTTGTGCCTTTTGATTGCCATGGATTTCTTTCTTCAGAAACAGGAGTTAGAAGTCAGAAAGACTCTTGAGTAAGATGCGCTATCTCATAGCATTGAGAATTAGACATAGTTCATAGTCTAGTGTGTGTGTGTGTGTGTGTGTGTGTGTGTGTGTGGGTGTGTGTGTGTGTGTGTGCACATATGCGTTCCTGCTTGGAGGGCAATGTTCAGAGCAAGCAGGATATTTTCATCTGTCTGACACCCTGGTTTTTATGAGTCTCAGCAAAGGAAGTATGCAGACGAGAGAGAGAGAGCGCACTACTACAGCTGCACAGTATATAAATAAGAGTCAAAGTGCTGCCATAGCCATCCATGGTCGGGATACCAGGAGAGCAAATCTGCCCCTGCACTGAGTAGGAGTGGTGGATCTCCCCTGTCAGTCAGAGCAATAAACTAATCAATTCTGGTTATCTGTGAGCTCATGTATGCGGACGAGTGAAGTTAACTCTGAGGGTGTTCAGCTTCAATGTGATGTACCATGAGCAATAGTTTGGAAAGTTGTGGTGGCTGGGAAGAAGCATATATTCTCCTTAGTTGGTAGCTGTCATATGATTGGGGCGAGCTAACTTGTGGGATGGAAATGGTAAATTAATAAATTGGGAGAAAACAGGACAAAAATAATCACAGTAACTTCTGTGTAAATTTGAGGTATGCTAATTTGAAACATTACCATTGGGCAAATAAACAATAATATACATTATACATACAGTATCTCACAAAAGTATGTACACCCCTCACATTATTGTAAATATTTGATTATAAATTTTTCATGTGACAACACTGAAGAAATAACACTTTGGTACAATGTAAAGTAGTGAGTGTACAGCTTGTGTAACAGTATACATTTGCTGTCCTCTCAAAATAACTCAACACACAGACATTAATGTCTAAACCTCTGGCAACAAAAGTGAGTACACCCCTAAGTAAAAATGTACAAATTGTGCCCAAAGTGTCAATATTGTGTGGCCACCATTATTTTCCAGCACTGCCTTAACCCTCTTGGGCATGGAGTTCACCAGAGCTTCACAGGTTGCCACTGGAGTCCTCATCCACTCCTCCATAACGACATCACGGAGTTGGTGGATGTTAGAGACCTTGTGCTCCTCCACCTTCCATTTGAGGATGCCCCACAGATGCTCCATTGGGTTTAGTCCATCACCTTCACCTTCAGCTTCTTTAGCAAGTCAGTGGTCATCTTGGAGGTGTGTTTGGGGTCGTTATCATGCTGGAATACTGACCTGCGGCCCAGTCTCCGAAGGGAGGGGATCATGCTCTGCTTCAGTATGTCACAGTACATGTTGGCATTCATGGTTCCCTCAAGGAACTGTAGCTCCCCAGTGCCGGCAGCACTTATGCAGCCCCAGACCATGACACTCCCACCACCATGCTTGACTGTAGGCAAGACACACTTGTCTTTGTACTCCTCACCTGGTTGCTGCCACACATGCTTGACACCATCTGAACCAAAGTTTATCTTGGTCTCATCAGACCACAGGACATGGTTATTATTCATGTAATTCATGTCCTTAGTCTGCACTAACAAGTCACATGACACCGGGGAGGGAACATAGCTAATTGGGCCTAATTTGGACATTTTCACTTAGGGGTGTATTCACTTTTGTTGTTAGTGGTTTAGACATTAATGGTTGTGTGTTGAGTTATTTTGAGGGGACAGCAAATGTACACTGTTGCACAAGCTGTACACTCACTACTTTACATTGTAGCAAAGTGTCATTTCTTCAGTGTTGTCACATTAAAAGATATAATCAAATATTTACAACAATGTGAGGGGTGTACTCACTTTTGTGAGATACTGTATATACATTAATGTACATAAAAGTTATTAAACGGTGACAATATCAATAATCTCATATTTTTTTAATACACACCACATTACAATGGAAATATTCTTTAGTATTTCCAGATTAAAGATATGCTTCTGATTATCCAGTATCTCCTCACACACTTGTTCATTATTCCTGTTCTTGGAATGTAGTAGGACCCACGTAGGACAAACAGAGCAATAAAGCAGTTTTGCAAGTGTTTGTTCTGCCTTTTTTTTTTTTAAATTAGCATATGTTCTTTCTGGACCTGAGACAAAGAGGTTGGCTCTATTTCATGAGATGAAGGTTTGGTTTTGATTTGTTTTTTCATTTTTGTTTTCTTTTCTTTTTATGTTGCAGCATGTGGCTGAAATGCTGAACAGTGGTGCATGTATATTCATGCATGCTCTGTTATAGTGTTATCCTTACAGATCGCTATATTTTAATGATGGCTACTGTTTGCGTGGACAAATGCGTGCAACATGAATCGCTTGCTGTGGATGAAATCAGCCCTGCTTGCTCTGCACTTGGTCTGACAGTTTGTATGTGTGTATTTATCAGAGGAGTGATAAACCCAGTACCTGCGTCGAAGAGCAATCGCGGGGGTACTCTGCAGTGCGTGCATGTGGCTGAGGGCCACAGCAAAGCCGTTCTGTGTGTGGATTCCACTGATGACCTCCTCTTTACCGGATCTAAAGGTCTGACTCGCATTTCTGGCTTCGGTCCTGATGGCTGACTTTCAGACCTCCTCTGACTATCCTTTCAGTTAACTTGGTATTAATGAAAAACTTTCAGAATATTCTCCTGTTTCAGACTCAGATTTTATTGCCTTGTGCAGCTTCAAATTTTTATATGATCCAATTTCAAACTTTGTTCTCTCCTGCTATGATCATATTTAAAGGGGTCATATGATGCTTTTTTAATGCTTTCCTTTTCCTTCAATGTATAATGTGTCTGTTTGTGCATGTAAAAGATCTGCAAAGTTACAAAGCTCATAGTCTCCCACAAAGGCATTTATTCTGTATAACAGAGAACACTGCTCCAGAGCTGCCTAAAACACCTCAATCATCGATCCAAGTCCAAATATTACTTCCGCAAACGTCTATATCACTAGTAGTAGTAATTTTATATTTTACTCTTCACATTTTTTTTGAGTACATTGAAGGAACGCCTTAATTTGTATTGAAGGAAAAATCTGATAAAACCAAGGTATTTAAAAAAGAATAAGCACACTTGCTAAAATAAAAATATATAAACCCAAAAAGTACAAAAAAAACCCCAAAAAGAATCAGTAAAATGATTCATTAAGCAATCAGCTAAAATAGTTTCATATCCAAAAGTGATTATGAATGTAACTCAGAAACAGGGGCACAAGTAAAGTGAAGTAAAAGGAGAAAAATAAAGAAAAAAATTAAAATAACTATTCTTTAATGGCCTTTAACCTGTGTTTTAAAAGACAAGTTACACAAGCTCACAAAACCCACCATTGGGCTGTGGTCATTTAATATTTGTCATATTTCTGTAATCAGTGCATGTCTGTTCTCCCCCTCAGACCGTACATGTAAGGTTTGGAATCTGGTGACTGGGCAGGAAATCATGTCTTTGGGTGGCCATCCCAACAACGTGGTGTCCGTACGCTACAGCTCCAGCATGGTCTTCACCGTCTCCACCTCCTTCATCAAAGTGTGGGATATCCGCGACTCTGCAAAGTGCATCCGCACCCTCACGTGAGTTCTGTCAATCCCTACAGCACATACTGTAATGCAACGGCCTCAACAGAGAGTAAATAGAGTTTAAATCCAAAATAAAACAATATAGGAATCCAAATCCAACAAGGCTCAAGGAGAAACACAGATCAGGGCTTACTGACTGAATTGTCAAAAATTTGATTTGTTATTTATACACATCTGATAAATTCCAGGACGTTTGAATACTTTTGTGATCCACTGCATGTTTTGGTCTTCAACAGGGGTACCTGTTAAAACTGCTGATTTACAGGTCTTGCACCGAATTCATGCTCTCAAGTGCAGAGCACTATTGGATCAAACTGCACCAAATTAAGCAGGTATCTTTATGTAAATGATAATGCGTCTTCTTTTCCTTCTCAGGTCCTCTGGTCAGGTGAGCACCGGCGATGCATGTGCGGCGAACACCAGCCGCACAGTGACTACAGCCACTGGAGAAAACCAGATCAACCAGATCGCCCTCAACCCTACAGGCACGGTGCTGTATGTGGCAGCTGGCAACTCCGTCCGCATGTGGGACCTTAGAAGGTACACACTCTCAGATTATTAAGCCTAGATGTACTACAGCTACTTATGTTATAATATGCTTGCATTAAAAAAAATAAACATGTGTCTTAATATTCTCTCAAGTTGGTGACAGGAATGTAATAAACTTTCTTTCTGTCTTGCTATCGTAAGGTTTGTCTCAACAGGAAAACTGACAGGTCATCTCGGCCCAGTCATGTGTTTGACTGTGGATCACTCTGGCATCGGCCAAGATCTGGTCATCACCGGCTCCAAGGATCATTACATTAAGGTGTCTCTCTTGCCAGGTTATGTGGTGCTTTAAACTACCAGGAAAACGTTTTAATACACTCAGTGATTTATTAGGAAACGGTCTGTTCATCTGTTTAGACCATATGCAACGTTGATGAATAAGGGCCATTGTATAAAAGTTCTATACTGCTATTATGTAATTCCATGTATAGTCAGTATACAGTATACAGAAAAAACAGGAAGTAATTAGAAATGTTGCTTAAGTGTGTATTAGAGAGGCATTAACTAAAATGTTTAGTTTGTGATTTCATCAAGATATATGATTAAATCTGCCTCTTAAAATGGCACAGTTCACCTCCTCTGTCATGCTGATGTTTGCTCTGCCTGTGGCTGTGTAAAATTATAGGCTATTATTCAATATTTCCCGATACATAAGCCTTCAACATCCTGTTGCAACGTTTAAAGTTATTTGATAATCTTAACCTGGATTGTTCAGCAGAGGATCCTAGTGCTGCTGACATTTTATCATTTGCATAAATCAACAGACATTTATTTTCAAAAGAGAATTTCCAGAAAATGACAGATTTTTCCCCATCCCTGTTGTGTTTTTGAAGATGTTTGATGTAACAGAAGGAGCTCTAGGCAGCATCAGTCCTACTCATAACTTCGAGCCTCCGCACTATGATGGGATCGAGTCGGTGGTGGTGCAGGGAGACTGTCTGTTCAGTGGTTCCAGAGATAATGGAATCAAAAAATGGAACCTGGCTCGCAAAGACCTACTGCAGGTAAGCTCGATAAATCTAAGAGCCTCCTTCTGCGGGCTAGAGAGAAGATTAATGTTCAGTCATGCAGTAAATAAATTTTGTCAAGGCTGTAGTGCTGCATGTAAATTATAGAGCTAAATCGATTTTTAAAAAAAAGAGCAGTTTTTTTTAAAGAGCTAAAAACACAACTGAGAGTGAAAGAGTGTGTCTATTGAGAGTGTATGTATTGGATTGGAAAAGAGAAGTAACAGATTGTGCGTATGTGTGCATGAGCAGCAAGTCCCTAACGCTCACAGGGACTGGGTGTGTGCGCTGGGCGTCGTGCCAGGTTCTCCTGCTCTGCTCAGTGGCTGTAGAGGAGGAGTTTTGAAGCTCTGGCACACGGACACACTGAGCGCGATCGGAGAACTGCGGGGACACGAGAGTCCCATCAACAGCATCTCCACGAACAGCAGCTTATTGTTTACTGCGTCAGAGTGAGTAATCAAGACACACACACAAAGACGCTCACACCCAATGGGGCTATCAGAATGAATTCAAATACTATTTACATTTTTTCAATATTAATTCATTTAATAGCAAATAATTCACCACTGAATGACTTTATATCCAATTTTCACCTTTTCATTCACATATGATATGTGCATCATTTTTTTTTTTATTACATGTTGATTTCATTTTATAAAATATTTTTTTTAAATAACCAACGTATGTAAGTGAAAAGGGATGTGAAAATGTAAGTAGCTAACAATTTAAAACAGGCATTTATTGGTGTAAAATATAAGGCCTTAATTAACATTAAAACAATGTTTCAGTGGTCTAAAAAATGCAACAGAACCGACACCGTGAAGAAGATTTAGATTTTATTTTGTCTGTTTGCTGTTTGAGATGATAAACCCGTGTGACTGTGTTACACTCGGAGTGTGTGTGTGGCTCATCAGTACTGTAGAGTGGCTCGATCCACAGTAAACGCCGCTCAACACCAACTTCATATCTGTCTGTGCTGTGAGTTTGAGTCGCTTAGAACCTGAGTTTAGACAAAACACGCACCAGATTCACTTTGGTTTCATGTTAAAGTAATCTCAAACATTTTGGTGGGCAGATGTTTCCAGAATTTCACCTGGCTGGTAATGAGACATGAATTAAAAAAAAAAACTGTTGCCAACTAAAAGGAGGTCTTCCTGCAGTTTTCCAACAAAATAGGTTAATACCAAAGGTCTAACGCATAAAAGTGAATTAAGTCAGAAACATATTACTATTATTATATTACTATTTGTACCCCAAATAAAAATATTATTATTATTACTATTATTATTATTATTATTATTAAGTATTATTCAGTGCAATAGTAATATTACAACATAGCAAAGTTCTTTTTTTACTTGTTACTTGTTACATTACCCTGGCATTAAATTACAAACTCGTAAGCACTCACTGGGGGTTTCTAATACAGCTGCTAAGAGAGTGATTGTAAATTTGACATCTTTTTCTCTTCTGACTGTCGTAATCCATCGCTCTAGATTTGTTTTCCTCTCTTGGAAAGTCATGGAAAGGAAATGCTGGATTATTTTTTTCTTTCACTGTTTGTGCAAATGTTAATGCAAAAAGGATATTTGCTCTGGTCTCCCATGCTCCTCTATAGAACATTACCCTGCTATAGTTTACTTAAACCCAGAAATGGACGTATATGCACAAACATAATCCATTATAACTGATGTATTGTGTAGCGTGATTGAAATGACGATGAGGTCTAAAATTTTGTCTTGAATATGGTATTAAAAAGTATTCAGTTTGAAGTGGTGATACCTGCAGATACCCTGTGGAGTCAATCATTTATTGGGCATATTAAACAAGAAGAACATGCAGGATATATTGTGAATAGTATAAATTGTAAGCAGGAAGTTATTGGAGTTTAGTCACAGTTTTATGTGGGAGTTGCTAAAATGAAAAAATATGTATTTATGCAGTTCTTTTTCTTGATGCCGAGTCATCTAAATAAAATTTAACAATCTAGCTGAATATCAGCAATAAAAAATGCTGAAAGCGAAAAAAATAAAAACAAACTTGAGACATGAAAGCTCAAAATAAAAATATTTACACTGCCTTCATTACCTTTGCTTATAAAAGTGACCATTTATGTGAGATGAATGCATTCAAATGCTCACTCTGTCTGTGGCAGTATCCAATTAATATTCCTATATTGAAGTATTGGAATAGAATTAATATAGGACAGCGTTACAACACAAAATTTAACAAGCCTATTTTTTGTTTTCCTCTGCCTGTGCAGTGATCGGACAGTGAAGATCTGGCGTGCGAGAGGAGGTCTGGACAGCACTGACATGACTGATGTTACCGAAGAACCTGGCAACAACTGACTGCCCTCTCGTGTCTCATGTGGCTAACTTCTCCTTGTACTCTTCCCTCACCCGCTAAAGCAGGACATCTGATGTATACCAACATAGAAGAATAATGCCTGATTTAAAAAAGGGGATTGGAATCTGCTACTTCACCATAGCCATTTCTCTTGTGTGGTCTCTAAATGTGTCTTAATAGTGAAGCAGTGCTATGGAAGATAGCTCAATCAAATCTCAGTACAAAGTAAAGCTCCTTTATACTCTGCAGCTTCTCTATACTGATCCTGATTAACCACTAGGAGATCCCTGTAGCACCAGGTTTATTTGAACATGACGAGAGAAGGAACCGGACTGTCTGTAGCTGGCTTCAGTAGGCCGGTTCTCTGAGCTTGTATATGAACTCGTGCTTCTAGACCTTTGCACAAGCACTGGGCGCTTTACACACATGATGTGTACTGAATAGCTGTAGCTTTGCATTAAGTGGACAGACTGGAATCACCACGCCTTTAAATTTCTGTCTATATGTTTGAGCCTGAAAATCATTGGTGACCAAAGTGTGGAGTTCAACTGTACTACAATCATTATCTTATTAACAAAGCCAATAATAATATTGCATTCTGTAGCTATAGAATGTTGCACTCTCTCCGGCTTTCTTTGTCTTAAGCCATACTCAAGATGGATAAGTTTTACTTGTGAAGGTACTCGAATTTATTGCAGACTGTCCCAGATGTACTATCAAGTTAAAAGTATCTTAAATAGTCGAGCGAATGCTCTGCTATACCATGATGATGAACCTGATGATCAGGCACATTTACCTTCTGTCAAAAAATAAAGTAGCTCTCCTTCAGTAATACTAGTCCACTAGGTAATGTAATAACTAAACCTGAGAGAAGTGTGCTGTTATTCTTATTGTTATCAGGTGATTTGCCTGTGGCATAATTCCAACATAGACATCCAAGGCCTGACATGTCAATCCTGACTAGCTATGGTAATTTAGGAGAAATTACACAGTTGCTTTATTTAACCAGCGACATCCCTTACATGACATAAATCCAGTCTACTATGCCTATTTTCTCAAGCTTTCACTCAGCTCTTGTGTTAATATCCTTGCTTCCTTCTTGTTAACACCTGGCTGAGGTCGTAGTAGGTACACCTACTCGTTCCTGTACTGTGTGTATGTACAGTATGTGGACGTAGGGAAGTGCAGTGGTCTCTGTGTGCTGGTGTACATATCCTCCTGTTTCTGACACATTCATTCATGTTCATCTGTCCCATAAATACATATATAACCCGAGTAGTGCCAATGTGTATGCTGTTCCAGTCAATAACTCCAGTACGTTGTGCAATCATGTCTTAGCCGCTAGCTAACTAGCAACCTTGGAAGCCCTTGGCTTAAAATCAGAAACAGTAGACCAGGATTTGAGAATGCTGATTAGGAATGATTCAGGATCTCAGTTTAAACCTTCTCTTTCTGAGGGGCAGAACTGTGTTGTGATGGTTTGCGTTATTCTGCTCACTGGATGTGTTGGTATGATGTCCTGGTTTTTCGTTTGGTTTGTAGATGACTGACGTGTAAGCAAGCTAAATGTCAGATGCCACATAAATGAAATGCCATCTGTCAAAATCCCACGCCACTGTGCGTGTGCGCATGTGTGTGTCTGCGTGCTCGTCTGTAAGTTACCGTAAGGGCAGATCTAAGGGACTGAAATTGGACCCACTGGACAGTGCAAATAGCTTCAACCAAGCCGTTGCGAGCATTTGTATGACCCAGATCAAGACTTTGCAGTGGACTCGTGCCTACAATAACCTTTGTGTGATCTGTGTCAGTACGCCATCTTGTCCACTGGAGGGAGGTATTGTGCTTTGTAACACTATAGATCAGTGATTCTCAACCAGTGAGGGCGTAGAGATCGGAATGGGGGCGCAAATTGTTTTCACGAAGAAAAAAACCGCAGACAGGGCATCATCTGTGTATCTTATTGCTTTTCAAATACAATGTGCATAAATAAAATAAAATTAAAAAAAACCCCGCATTCCTTCCGTATTTTCTTTTTTCTGGGGAGACGGAGTTTAGTCTGCCTTTTATGTAGCTCTCAGTGCTGCCAACTTAGCGCCTTTTCAGACCCCTTTAGCGACTTTTTTTTTTTTTTTTTTGCGGAAAAAAAGCCCGTAACGACAAATCTATCGTTTTTCTGGACAAACGTTAGCAACTTTCCAAATGTGTCCTGTCGTGTAAGCGCGAGAGACCTCTCTCTGCGTCTGCTCTGTTCTGTGAGAGGCTGAGAGCCGGAGCACGTGACACAAACATGAATGAACTGCGCATGTTCACGCTGTGTTGCCATGGACCAATCACGTACCAGCTTCTATTTTGCACTTAATTTAAACAATTTACATTTATTCATTTAGCAGACGCTTTTATCCGAAAAGAGTTACTAATGAGAGCACATTCACACACCAATGGTAGCAGAGCTGCCATGCAATGTGCTAGCTTGCCATCAGGGGCAACTTAGGGTTCAGTGTCTTGCCCAAGGACACTTCGGCATGGGATCACCCGGGCTGGGATTCGAACCACCAACCCCACGGTTAGTGGATTAGTGGACAACCCGCTCTACCGCTCTACCAAATTTAATTTGACTGTCAAGCGTTTTGTTACTCACTCACACTGCAGACACGTTTCAGAAGATCAGTGACTATCAGATTCTACCAGAATCCTAATAGGTAAAGGTTTATGGATAAATTCATCACACGTCCCAAAAGGAGTTGTGGTGGCAATGCGTCGTCAGCACCAACCCCTAAGAGTGTAAAAGACGAAAATATGACATGAGCTATCTTCAGTTTGGCGTTACGGTGGCTGGGACAGATGCTGAACCGCTGCCCGGGTGTGTTCTATGCACAGTTTCCTGCAAATGATAGCATGAAGCATTTGCAAGTTGTTTAGAAACCAAACACCCGACACTCAAAGACAAACCCTTAGATTTTTTTTAACGAAAGTTATCTTACCTTGCACAACAGAAACACAACATAAGCAAACACATATCAGTGTCTAAGAGGTGTCTAAAAGCGTCCTACCACGTCTTGCAACAAGCTGCTAAATCAGGAAAACTATTGCCAAGGCGCTCACACTATTGCCAAGGCGCTAATCTTACCTGCTGTCAAAGATATCTGTCAAGTCATGTTTGGAGAGAACTTCGTACAGCAGATTGGTGACATCCCCCTTTCTAACCACACTGTCTGCAGCCGCATATCTGACATGGAACGCGACGTTAAGGAGCATTTGCAAGCCTACATCATGCACAGTCAATACTATGTCCTGCAGTTTGATGACACAACTGATGCTGCAGGGTTTGCACAGTTACTTACCTAGGTCTGATATATCAAAAATGGTCATATTGAGGAGGACATCCTTTTCTGTCGGACTCTTCCAGCACACACATCTGACAAGGCATTGTTGGAAGTTCTGGGTGGGTATATACGGGATGCAGGCATGTCATGGGGTAAATGTGTTTGGGATGTGGTCGGACGGGGCTCGTGCAATGACCCGGAGGGATAACGGTCTGGAGCCGAACCCGAGCAGCTCCTGTTTCACACTGAGGTTTGCTGGCTCTCCAGAGGTCGGGTTTGATATCGCCTCTACTATCTGCGTTCAGATGTTCATGATGTTCAGATATTCATGAAGTTCATGATGTTCAGATATTCATGATGTTCAGATGTTCATGATGTTCAGATATTCATGATGTTCAGATATTCATGATGTTCAGATGTTCATGTTCATGTTGAACACAGTCGCTCAACATGCTGAAGGACTGAAACGACAATTCGGAGCTGATTTCAGTGAGGATTTCAGTTCATTTGCTTGGGTCAGAGACCCCTTCATTTGTCCATGAAAAGACCTTTCAGTTGACATTGAAGAGCATTTAGTGGGACTACAGAGGGACACCAGATTAGAACATCTTTATAGCTCTTGCTCTCTGTCTTTGTTTTGGTTGAGTATGATGAATGAATATCCTCACTTGTCTGATGCAGCCCTAAAATGACTTCTTCCATTCACCTCGACTTATCTGTTTGAGGCCGGGTTTTCAAAATTGACTTCCTTGAAAACCACGTACCGAAATCGGCTCCAGGTGGAGGATGATATCAGGATTGTGCTGTCCAACACTGAACCATGAATTGGTCAATTGAAGGTCAGGTGTCCCACTGACTGATTTAACACTGTCATGGCTAACAAGATTCGCCCTTCTTCCCAATTTACAGCATTAATATTCGAATGTTTTTAGAATGCAAGATGAATGTGATGCAACATGTTTTACATGTAGAATAGTCCACGTTATTACAGCCTAGTTCTCTTGTTCAAAGTAGTTATAGTGTTCAGAAACATTTTATATCATTCATGTTCCATACATGTCTGTTATATAAAAGGCATGTTATTTTAAAAACTCATAAGTTATGAAAAGTAATTTTTAAAAAAGTACAAAAACACAAAAGCAAATATCTATCTATCTATCTATCTATCTATCTATCTATCTATCTATCTATCTATCTATCTATCTATCTATCTATCTATCTATCTATCTATCTATCAAAAACTGATTAAAGGTTAGGTTATATCTATCTTTCTTCTTTTAGGTTATATCTATGTTTTAGGATCTATCTATTGATCTATCTATCATCTATCTATCATATCATATATTAGGTTATATATAGATAGATTTGATATAGAATAGATAATCATTATCCCTGGTCTCCTCCAATTGGGGGGTGTGGGGGCTTTAATTACAAAAGGTTGAGAACCTCTGCTCTAGATGATCTCAACAACGCTAATATACACTTTATTTGTGTGTGTGAGTCTGGCTTATGCTTGAAGAATCAGACCTGTGGTCACTTTTATTCTTTCTGTGTTATTCATCTATGTGCAAGTGCTCGTCTCCCGTCTCGCTTGCCTTTCAATATTATCATAACATGGCTACAGCTGGATTCAGGACAGTGTAGTGGCTGAATAAAAGGCTTGACTGTCATTCTATACCGATTATTCGTTCTATGGCATAGTCCTCATAACAAACACATGAACATCATAATGAAGGTAAAATATTTATCACCTTGATGCACTTGTGACAACTTTTATTCTCTTTGAAGATATTTTTTTCATTCCTGTCTGAATGTCAAAACGTGGTTTTTCTCATCCGTGTAGGTGAATTATTTATGACGATATTATAAAAGGCATTTTCTATAGTAGAAGTTGCTCCATGCTGTCAAAGTTGTCTCATCTTTTTTGCATTTAATATATATATATATATATATATATATATATATATATATATATATATATATATATATATCTTTTGTGCATTCTTGTCATTTTGGCTCATACTACTCTAAGATTCCTTTGCAGTTCTGAATAAAACATGAAAAAAAAAAAAAAAACTAATAATGCATCGGTCTGCTCCATTAAATCCACAACATTGGTATGCAAAGAATCTTTCTAATGTAAAATCTGGCAAGCTGTTCTTGCCTCTGGGTGACCACAGGCATCTCCCCGATGCCATTCATTAAGACTCATAAGCATGCATGTTAGCTATTAGGAACCCTCAATTCGTTAGTGAATGATTTTAGGTCAAATGATCAAATTCTCACTTGTCTGATTGCTCTCAGTTGGAGTTTTTGCGTAACATTTCAATAAACTGCCAGTGAGTCCTTCATTAACATTTAGATTGCAGTTGCCATGCTAATCCAGGATCTGATTGCGACTGAACAGATATCACAAAGCTTAACTCTGCTCATAACCCACGGAGACCAAGAAGCCATCAGTGGCTGTGTGCAGTGCAGGAGATGTCACCTGATGTCCATGTGAGGGTTCGTGAAATGCTTTTTCACAGTGCTGACCACCAGGGGCATTTGTGTTAACATTTTAAAATGTGTTAAGTTAAATATAGAACATGGCCTCAGAATGTCATCAGACTTGCATGAGGGAAAGGCACTGATGCATATCAGGTCAGAGGCCAACTATCTATCTCTCTCTCTCTTCCTGGCAGAATTTAATGTGAGTCATGCATCATCTCATCTCTCACAATTACTCCTGCATATATTAGTTCATTGATGCCTTAGACAGTACGAGCAGAACAATTTGGTCAAAATAAAATCAATAAAAATTCAGAAATGTCTGGGAATGCTGCTGTATTTCTGGGTACATATTAAACACATCATGTGATTTCTTTCAGGGTATAGAATTTGTAAGTGCAGTCGATTTGTTGCACAGCTTGTGTGCACCCTCTCTACCCAGACCTCCACATGACCACCACTGACCAGTTTGGCTGGTGGATTCATTAAAGCAGTCACACTGACAATGGTATCTTAGTGGTTTATTTTGTTATTGTTGTTGGTTTATTGTTACCGCTGTGTTGAGAATCTTTCAACAGTAACCAAATATCAATATCTAACCAGAAAAAGTGCTGAGGTCCAAAAATTGACCATAATAAAGTATGGAGGTTGATACCCAAAAGATCTATAACTATAACCCTATATTCCTTCTGACATGACATCAGATTACTTTATTAATGTGCCCTGCATATGTACATACACTCTCAGAAATAAAGTACTTTTCTTTGTTGCTGGGATGGAGTCTCAAGGGTACATCTTGTGTACCTTTGGTAGTCAATGTATCTTTATTTTATCTTTAATTTTATCTAAAGCAATATAAGGCACTTGTATAAGTGGACCTTACGAACCATTGACACACCTTTAAAGTTGTAATCTAATAAATACTTAAAGATACATCCATCCATCCATCCATCCATCTTCAACCGCTTACTCCTTTTCAGGGTCACGGGGAACCTGGAGCCTATCCCAGGGAGCATCGGGCACAAGGCGGGGTACACCCTGGACAGGGTGCCAGTCCATCGCAGTGCACAATCACATACACACTCACACACCCATTCATACACTACGGACACTTTAGACAGTACATAGCTATTTTTAGATACATACTAAAAGTACAAAACATTTACCCTTGATGATACCGTACCACACCAGCGACAAGTAAAGTACCTTGATGTTAAAAATGTATAACCTTATACACTCACACCAGTAACACTTTACAATAACAGTAAATAAATAATCATGCACTATTACCTGAATTAATATTTACTTAAATATGAACTAGTGATGAGTAGTAAGAATTTCTGACCTTAACTATGATGTGAGTCTTATAAATTCATGGCTGAATAACGATCACCTTAAGTGCATGTTTGTTGGTTAATGTATTAATTAACACCTAATAGTAAACTAAATGGAAACACTAGTTTTATATGGCGTTAGAGAATAGCTTCTGCTAAATGAATAAATGTTACTGTATTAGTTTCACTCTTGAGGGCAAAGGAGCAGTGGCCCAGGGCCTAGCCTCTTAGATAAGGTACTAATTAGTGATACTGGCATAATGGTTTGATGTTGGACGTTCGATATTGACAGATATGCGGAAATTAAGGGACGTCTCTAAAGTTACAGTCTGAATATAATTAAAATGTTACATGTTAAATTCCCCAACACATCTAGAACTTCATAAACTATAAAATATCCTATGCTAATGCAGCCGAGGCCAAAATATGAGAAACATAAATAATTAATTAATAGTTTAGCTGGTCTTCAGACTATACATCCTGTTAATTCACCTCACCTCCTGATCCGAGTCGTTCTTTCTTTTGTCACGTCATATTTGTCAAGTCTGTTCCACAGAAACAGAAAGAATTAGTACATGTCTCCAGTGTTCTGGTTCAAGTCATTCGTTCATCCCATTTCCGGTATTGCACGGTGCATTGTCTATGCGGTGGTAACCGGAAGAACGAACGACTCGAACCCGAAGACTCGAGATGCGAACTAATCGTTTCTGTTTCCGGTACTGAACCGATGATGTTGCAGCGCATGCGCAGTCAAACATGAACGAATCACTCTCTGAGACAACTCTCTGTTCCCGAGTCATATTAAAGATTCGTTCAGAATGAACGACACATCACTAGTACAAATACAGTGGGATTTGAAGATAAAATGCGTGCAGAATGGCGCAAAACGGATTGAGATTAAATGATTGGTGGGTGTTCAATATTAGTGCGTCTTTTTACGCGTGATAAGCATCAGTGTATTGGCACCCTGTCCAGGGTGTACCCGCCTTGTGCTCGGTGCTCCCTGGGATAGGCTCCAGGTTCCCCGTGACCCTGAAAAGGAGTAAGCTGTAGAAGATGGATGGATGGATGGATGGATAAAAGCCTCAGTGTACATGATGAAAGTAATCCAGCGCAGCTGCATATGGCAAATTATATAAACAATTTGAAATGATGCACCTTTAATTCACGGTAGCTTAGTGGTTAGCACGTCCGCCTCACACCTCCAGGGTCCGGGGTTCGAGTCCTGCCAGGGCCATGTGTGTGTGGAGTTTGCATGTTCTCCCCGTGTTTCGGGGGTTTCCTCCGGGTACTCCGGTTTCCTCCCCAGTCCAAAGACATGCATGGTAGGCTGATTGGCGTGTCTAAAGTGTCCGTAGTGTATGAATGGGTGTGTGAGTGTGTATGTGATTGTGCCCTGCGATGGACTGGCACCCTGTCCAGGGTGTACCCCGGCCTTGTGCCCGATGCCTCCTGGGATAGGCTCCAGGTTCCCCCGTGACCCTGAAAAGGAGTAAGCGGTTGATGGATGGATGGATGGCACCTTTAATTCATATTATTTTTTATAGAGCATGTTTCTGTGTCTATGTGTTGATTAATACATTAACTAACAAATGTGTACTAATATGTACTTAAGAAGGTCGTTATTCATGCATGAATTCATAAAATTGGCGTAGTTCAAGTGAACTCTTCATTAGTTCGTGATTAGTACATGCTTTAACTCATCATTAATTCATATATAAGATAGTATTAAATCAGGTATTAGTGCATGGTGATTCATGCACTGTTATTATAAAGTGTAACCCTCATACCCAAATACCATGTGGTCAGCAGTGATCCTCTGGTGGTTCCCCTAACCTATAATGTAGGCTAGATTATATTTATACTGATTGGTCCTTTTTTGGGAGGACCATCAAAGATGTACGTAATATAATGTTTTCCGTGCTGGAAAATGAGGAAAACACTGATCACGCCGCTTGGTGCTCTCTCTTTCTCTCCCGCCTGAATTAGCAGCTCGCTGTGACGTAGCGCGCGCTTCCGCCGACCCACAGCGGTGCAGAGAATGGAAAGGAGCTTTCCTCACCAAACGCTCTCTTAGAGCCACATGAAGCCATGTCTTCGAGGAACAGTTTCCCGAATTTGGCGAGTATCTGCGACTGGGAGCCTCTCATCTCTGCCATTCCTGCCACCAAAGTTGAGCTCACGGTGTCGTGCAGGTGAGTGACACGCGCGCGCGCGTTCTGGGCTGCCTGACTCTGTCACGGCGCACGCGGACGCATCTGGCAGGAAAAAATGTCAACTGAAACCAGAAGAAAAGATTTGAAACGCCGCAGTTGGAGATGTTTTATGATTATTGGCAGTGTGATATGTGGTCTAGATCAGTATTTATTTTCTGTTTTCCCGTCCCATTTACAGAAACGTGTAGTAGCGTCTTCCAGAACCTCGCTCGGGTCCCCGTTACACAACCCAGAACGTAGATGTAGCCTAATAATGCATTTCACATTACAGCATGTTTATTGACTTCTCAATAGTTGATTTCTTTTCTATTCAGTACTCAGTTGCCCTCAGTTGCTGCATGTTAAGAAGTTGCAGGCTGCAGTCATCGTCCAGTTCTGTGCGTTGTCTATGCACTGTATCTATGCACTGTGTCTATGCACTGTATCTATGCACTGTGTCTATGCACTGTGTCTATGCACTGTATCTATGCACTGTGTCTATGCACTGTATCTATGCACTGTGTCTATGTACTGTTTATGCACTGTGTCTATGCACTGTGTCTATGCACTGTATCTATGCACTGTGTCTATGCACTGTATGTATGCACTATGTCTATGCACTGTATCTATGTACTGTATATGCACTGTGTCTATGCACTGTGTCTATGCACTGTGTCTATGTACTGTTTATGCACTGTGTCTATACACTGTGTCTATGCACTGTATCTATGCACTGTGTCTATGTACTGTATATGCACTGTGTCTATACACTGTATATGCACTGTATCTATGCACTGTATCTATGCACTGTGTCTATACACTGTGTCTATGCACTGTATATATGCACTGTGTCTATACACTGTGTCTATGCACTGTATCTATGCACTGTGTCTATGTACTGTATATGCACTGTGTCTATACACTGTATATGCACTGTGTCTATGCACTGTGTCTATACACTGTATCTTTGCACTGTATATGCACTGTATCTATGCATTGTGTCTATGCACTGTGTCTATGCACTGTATATGCATTGTGTCTATGCACTGTCTATGCACTGTGTCTATGCACTGTGTCTATACACTGTATCTTTGCACTATATATGCACTGTGTCTATGCACTGTGTCTATGCACTGTATCTATGCACTGTATCTATGCACTGTATATGCACTGTGTCTATGCACTGTGTCTATGCACTGTATCTATACACTGTATCTATGCACTGTCTATGCACTGTCTATGCACTGTGTCTATACACTGTATCTATGCACTGTATATGCACTGTGTCTATGCACTGTGTCTATGCACTGTGTCTATGCACTGTATATGCACTGTGTCTATGCACTGTGTCTATGCACTGTATATGCACTGTGTCTATGCACTGTGTCTATGCACTGTATCTATGCACTGTATATGCACTGTGTCTACGCACTGTGTCTATGCACTGTATATGCACTGTGTCTATGCACTGTGTCTATGCACTGTGTCTATGCACTGTATCTATGCACTATATCTATGCACTGTATATGCACTGTGTCTATGCACTGTATATGCACTGTGTCTATGCACTGTGTCTATGCACTGTATCTATGCACTGTATTTTTACATTTTTACATTTATTCACTTAGCAGACGCTTTTATCCAAAGCGACTTACAAATGAGAGATACAAGCAAAGT
>JAFFST010044806.1:224951-238770 GCA_022414735.1 Noturus placidus | reverse complement strand
TGAGCTTAAGGTGGTGTTCCCTCATCCAGGCTGAGATGTCAGACAGACAAGCAGAGATGCGTGCAGAGACAGATGGATCATCAGGCTGGAAGGACAAATAGAGCTGGGTGTCATCAGCATAGCAATGATATGAAAAGCCATGAGACTCAATCACCTGCCCTAGAGATGTCGTGTAGATAGAAAAGAGAAGAGGACCCAGAACTGACCCCTGTGTGCACTGTATCTATGCACTGTGTCTACGCACTGTGTCTATGCACTGTATATGCATTGTGTCTATGCACTGTATATGCATTGTGTCTATGCACTGTCTATGCACTGTGTCTATGCACTGTGTCTATACACTGTATCTTTGCACTGTATATGCACTGTGTATATGCACTGTATTTTCATTGTGTATATGTACTGTATCTATGCACTGTCTATGCACTGTGTCTTCGCACTGTATATATGCACTGTATGTGCACTGTGTATATGCACTGTATCTATGCACTGTCTATGCACTGTGTCTATGCACTGTATATATGCACTGTATGTGCACTGTGTATATGCACTGTATCTATGCACTGTTTCTATACACTGTATATGCACTGTGTCTATACACTGTATATGCACTGTGTCTATGCACTGTATATATGCACTGTATATGCACTGTGTCTATACACTGTATATGCACTGTGTCTATGCACTGTGTCTATGCACTGTATATATGCACTGTATATGTACTGTGTCTATACACTGTATGTGCACTGTGTCTATGCACTGTGTGTCTAAACACTGTATATGCACTGTGTGTCTACACACTGTATTTATGCACTGTATATGCACTGTGTGTCTATGCAGGGTGTTTAGGTTCCTGCTGCCCATTGCACTTAATGGTATTGTCATGATTATTGACAGCCCTCATATATCATAATTAGGATTGTAAGATGCAAGACGTAGCCGATAATTAAGCAAATTGAACATTCTGTTCAGCTTACTAAGGTCAAGTTGGTCATCATAAACGAAGAACGAATTCAGCTGGCTTTTATTGGATCATAATTATGCAAAACAGTCCTAATAGCAGAGATATTTTTGTTTGTTGTTAGCCTCTGAATTAAATTCCATCCGCACTTCTGAATTGAATACTGACTGTTGAAATCTAAAATTGTCTCCACGAAGAGTCATAATTTCCCCTGACATGATGGCATGATCACTGGTTTGACTGAGCATCCTGACTGAAATGACAAAGAATTAGAGCATCGCTGTAGGTTATATTCTTGGGTGAGGCAAGAAATCTGGTGACACACCTGAGAAACACTTACCTCTTATTTCTGAAAGTACTGAAATTGTATTACTGAACTAGAAACTGCAGAACCAGCATTGCTGCCAATCTGTCACAGGCTGTGAGTGCAACAAAAATAATACAATAAATGTACATATTAGTGTAATGGACATGTATTCTTATTTATTCAATGGCCTCAACTATTATAGCTCCAAACAGTGAACTTTTAGCTGCAGTGACTGCAGTTTTCCTCAGTTTTAACATGTTAAATGCATGTTAAACACTTGAAATAAAGGACAGTTTTGTAAGGTGAAAACACAACTAGGTTTCTCTCTCACACGGATCCTAACCTTTTAGTTAACCTTTTAATAGTCAAGAGCCAAGGAGTGTCTTTATTAACATGTGTAGCAAATAGTGTTTTTATTGAAGACTGCAGTGTTTTAGGAGTCCAGTCAATACATGCAAACAAAGAAAAGAGAAAGGACAAAGGTGCCATGAATCTAATTCCAAAGCTGCACCAAAGAGCACAGCAAATCTTAAGACTGTGTACAGACCCCAAGGGCTTAGTCACCAGCAAGAAGTGGGGCTCTAGCATAATATCCATCCATCCATCCATCCATCCATCTTCTATACTGGTTATCCTACAGGGTCGCGTGGAACCTGGAGCCTATCCCAGGGAGCATCGGACACAAGGCGGGGTACACCCTGGACAGGGTGCCGATCCATCTCAGAGCACAGGGTTCTAATATAATATTTTTCTGCCATTTAAAACCTAATCAAAGTAATATCTCTATATTGTAAAAAAAAAAAGTCATATCTACCTTTGCTAGATAAAACATTTACATAGTAACTAACTGTTAATACATATCTGTGCTTGAAACAAGGTATATTGGAAAAATACCACCATCCGTTTAGACTGCATTTCTTAAAGAAAGCTTGTTCATGTTAAAACATCTGGCCTCTAATATTGGTTATAATGTTAAATTACAGTACATCCTACAATACCTCCTATCAGACAGATGACAGTAATGGATGATGCCTCTTTAATATGTCTACTTAAAAAAAAGATATGCACACCACTATCATGTCACTGATGTCAACTTTAAGACCTGTTGCCTGATCTGCCTGACAGAGGTATTTCCATAATTAGCTTTTTATCATTTTTAGAAGATGGACAGAGCTATTTAACAGCTTTATCTAGCAAACACATCGACATTTTATATAATGTAAGAATTTTACAAGCATCAATTTGCAATTTGGAATATGGAGACAAAGAAAATAGAGCATGTACAAATTTGCATGTGGTGTTTAAAGAGTCATGGCTCAAGTCAGAAAGTTAGAAAATATTTCATATATGTTTACAATGCAAGCTCAATATTATCCTTAATTATGTTTTAATGATAACTGATCAGTAAAGGAAGTTTTATCCTCTGTATGGTCTAATGATGTGTTCTTAACATCCCTTTGCCTCCTATTGATGCAGATAGTGTCAGAAACCTGTGATCTAATGGAATCCTGACCAAATTGGAATCTTTATATACTTACAGGCTTAATGAGCCAGGGATATTAGCTTGTTTACGATCAGCCGTTGTTACTGCCAAGTCTTTATTGATTAGTTCAGCACTGAACATTACTTTCTGTCGTTATGGAAGATAATTGTACACCTCGTGACTTTTTGTAGGAGCTCCTTTAAATTAGAATATGTAGGGAGTGAAAGTATAACAAAGTGACCATGTGAAAAAAGAAGGCAACATAAAGACAAGAGTACAAGAATAGTATTCCTGTGTTCATCAGACTGCAATTGCAGGTGACAGCCAGCCCGTAACCTAGTTGGCTGACCTTATCTATCGGACTGTAAACAAATCACTTCTAGGAAGAATAGGTACCATCTCCCTTATGTCTGAGCTTGCCTTTGAATTCTAATCATGTCTCATGGTGTGAATATTAGGTCATTTATTTAAAAAATTGGAACTGTTCCACTCCTGTAACTCATGTTACAGTATACTAACATTATGTCTGCTATTATACATAATCTAGACAAAGCGTTGCGAATATTGAAAACAAATATAGTATTCACACAAAGGATGCAAAACGTTTGCACATTGAAATGCAACAGAACCTAAAGATTGCCCTCTATACATTAAAAAAAATAATTCAGCAAGCTCATTAATTCTGTAGTACATACTGTATATGTACTGTGTATGCTCATTCCTACGGGCTTCATCTCATATGTTTTGAAATGGTAATTCCTATTCTTATGGCAACAGACGTCTTCCTTTTCCTCCAATAGCTTGAAGATAATAATAATAATAATAAAAACGATATGCAGATTTTTCCTGGCAGAAGTCCCTTTCAGAATCGCATTTACTGCTGCATTAGTTTCTTTGTATAAGTGTTTGCTGTTGCTCTCAGCATTGTGCAAAATTGTGCAAAAGTGATGGCCATATTTTTTCTCATGAGTACAGCATAATGGAGTTATCAAAAATAATGACAGAAAGTACTCTTTGTGTGTAAGAAATCTGTTTTGACTAGTCATGTTGAGGTGTTAATCGGTAAATCTGTTCTATAATCTTAGAAAAAAAAAAAGGTCTGAGCTGGTAATATAGTCATGTAGTAATGCAATCATGTAATACTATAGTAATAGTAAGACAAATATAGTAATATAATAATGCAATAATATAATAATATAGTAATAGTAATACAAATGTAGTAATAGTAATATTATTATGGTAATGTAGTAATTCAAACTAATTTGGTGAGTTTGTATTACTGCCTTTAAAATTGTTATAATAAATCTGAAATTTGTTATAAATTTACAGCATGGTCTTATGTTTGCAAATTAGTAGCTTTTTCCACAGCTATATTTTTTATTATGAGTTGCGTAGTTTAAAAGTGGGTTTAGCATCATACCTTTTCTTTCAAGTTAATTTGTGTAACATTGTAGAAACTCTAACCACATCGAAATATCATACAAATTTCTCATCAAATCAAGAAAAATGACTAAGTTAATAAAGCATCCTGTTTGTGGAGGTCCCTGATATACTGGGTGAATATAGTATTTTGAATGACATGGTAGGACTCTGCTGTTCTGGGATTTTAAATGGAAATGTGCTGTTTTGTCATAGGGCTAAAGTGTAAATCTTTCATGAGAAGGATTCTCAATACATTTTCTTTCTTTCTGCATAGGCTCTGTTCAAAATATCTCAGTTCTCATGAGTATTCTGCATAGTATATGATACAGTTGGGGGAAAAAGTATATTATCCCCTGCTGATTTTGTATGTTTGCCCACTAACAAAGAAATGATCAGTCTATAATTTTAATGGTATGTTTATTTGAACAGTGAGAGACAGAATAACAACAAGAAAATCCAGAAAAACGCATGTAAAATTTTTTATAAATTAATTTGCATTTTAATGAGGGAAATAAGTATTTGACCCCCTCTCAATCAGAAAGATTTCTGGCTCCCAGGTGTCTTTTATACAGGTAACGAGCTGAGATTAGGAGCACACTCTTAAAGGGAGTGCTCCTAATCTCAGTTTGTTACCTGTATAAAAGACACCTGTCCACAGAAGCAATCAATCAATCAGATTCCAAACTCTCCACCATGGCCAAGACCAATGAGCTCTCCAAGGATGTCAGGGACAAGATTGTAGACCTACACAAGTCTGGAATGGCTACAAGACCATTGCCAAGCAGCTTGGTGAGAAGGTGACAACAGTTGGTGCGATTATTCACAAATGGAAGAAACACAAAAGACCTGTCAATCTCCCTCGGCCTGGGGCTCCATGCAAGATGTTACGTCATGGAGTTGCACTGATCATGAGAACAGTGAGGAATCAGCCCAGAACTACACGGGAGGATCTAGCCAATGATCTCAAGGCAGCTGGGACCATAGTCACCAAGAAAACAATTGGTAACTCACTACGCCGTAAAGGACTGAAATCCTGCAGTGCCCCTGCTCAAGAAAGCAGATATACATGCCCGTCTGAAATTTGACAATGAAAATCTGAATGATTCAGAGGACAACTGTGTGAAAGTTTTGTGGTCAGATGAGACCAAAATGGAGCTCTTTAGCATCAACTCAACTCGCCGTGTTTGGAGGAGGAGGAATGCTGCCTATGACCCCAAGTACACCATCTCCACCATCAAACATAGAGATGGAAACATTATGCTTTGGGGGTGTTTTTCTGCTAAGGGGACAGGACAACTTCACCGCATCAAAGAGACGATGGACGGGGCCATGTACCGTCAAATCTTGGGTTAGAACCTCCATCCCTCAGCCAGGGCATTGAAAATGAAAAGTAATTATTAAGTCATTACCAAGTACTACGTCATGTTTTGCAGAGGGGTCAAATACTTATTTCCCTCATTAAAATGCAAATCAATTTATAATATTTTTGACATACATTTTTCTGGATTTTTTTGTTGTTATTCTGTCTCTCACTGTTCAAATAAACCTACCGTTAAAATTATATACTGATCATTTCTTTGTTAGTGGGCAAACGTACAAAATCAGCAGGGGATCAAATTCTTTTTTCCCCCACTGTATGTTGTTTGAAATTCTTGAGTCTTGAGTTCGTTTGAGGCATTTAGATGATGACATTTCTGCTGTAGTGTGTCATGCAGCACCTATTCTTTCCTTTTTCAGTGATGCCTCATTCAATCATTTGGCTTATAATAGTGGAACACACACATTCTGTCTAGCATGGAGGAGCCGGCTATAATTTGGTATCAGTTTCCATGGTGTAATAGAGGAGAGAAGTTGTGCATATGCACTGACAGAATTCCTCTGGCCCTTGCTGTTGTATACTGCCCTCCACTAATATTGGCACCCTTGGTAAATATGAGCAAAGAAGGCTGTGAAAAATGGTCTCTATTGTTTAACCTTTTGATATTTTGCTCATATTTACCAAGGTTGCCAATAGTAGTGGAGGGCACTGCAGAGGCATTAACTTTCTGTGTTTCCCTAGAAATTGGGAAAATTGCCCTAGATGTTCTTAACGTTCTCATGGCTTTCACATCCTTACTTAAATTTGTTGGGTTTTTTAATGGGCTTTGAATAAGTAATATTGTCTTTTCCTGCCTCTGAAAATGCACCTCACCCAGAGAAACAGTCATGAAAGGTTTATGCTTTAATGTACGACTGTGGGAATAGAGGATAGATTGCACATTCTTGGTCATTCCAAATGGTAAATGGCACACTTATATAGCGCTTTTATCCAAAGCACTTTACACTGTGTCTCATTCACCCATTCACACACACACACACACACACACACACACACACACACACACACACACACCAATGGTAGCAGAGCTGCCATGCATGGCACTAACTAGCCATCGGGAGCAACTTGGGGTTCAGTGTCTTGCCCAAGGACACTTCGGCATGTGCAGTCATGTGGGCCAGGAATCGAACTGCCAATCCTTAGTGGACTAGTGGACAACCGGCTTAACCACCTGAGCCACAGCTGCCCCTTTCTCTTTCAACCTTGCATATGTGCCATATGGAGACTTTGTTCAGGTTCCATTTTGATACAGTGGAAACGTAGCATTATTAAAGCTGTTATATGTATTATTTGTTCTTAAAGTTATTGGACTATTTGACCTGCCACATGAATTGGATGGGTTTAATCAATGTTTAAATCCAAAATCTAAAAAAAACCCCTCAAATACCAATAATTAATATCAATTTGAGTCTATAGAATGTAAAGCAGTGTGCTCTGTAAGCACGTGGGTTTTTTGAGGGGGTTTTTTTGCCATAAAAGGGGTTCAGACAAATTTTGAGAGCTTGTTCTAATACCCTGCATTTTTGGATTGTCCCTATAAAGTTATATGCTTTATCAAATAACTATTCATGATCATGTGTATCCGTTTAAGACCTTACATTTATGTAACCCTGTAAATATTTTCACCCTCGATTTCTATTTCACATCACGCACATGATGGCATGCTGATATGTTAAGCTGAGCTGTAGTGTGTGAACAGTTTGGAAACTCATGCACTGCTACTTTGGGACTCAAGAACCAAAGCTCAGATTAAATCATGGACAAAAACAAACAGGAGAAACATGCATGGCTGCACACAGTCATATTACAAAATATTTGTTGTGGTCTATTGAAACATTCTTCTATCCTTCTTATTTTTTTCATCTCTATTTTTTTTTTACAGAAACCTACTAGACAGAGACACTTTCTCTAAATCTGATCCAAGTAAGCTTTTTTCTTTAATATCTTCCATATGTTTCACATAACCGCATTATTCTGTGCTTGAGTGATCTTAAATGTGATTGCACCATTTTTCCCTGGAGCGCTATATAAAAAAAATAATCCAAATGTTACAGTTGTGATGTCATGCTTATTTCAGTCCTCACATTCCAAAAATAGCTTGGTATAGTTGTTTTATTTGAGTGGACCTCAGCTACACTGTAGTCATTATTATTCGCATCACTGAATGTAATATTATTCTGAAACCTCACTGACAGAAGAGACGAAAACAAATCAGTGTTTACTTTACCCACTGGGAGGCAAAATAATCTGAATTAGTAATCAGTCTGGCCCAAGCTATATTACATTTACAGAGCACACTAGCTTGGACGTGAATGTGGCAAGCAAGGCTAATGCTTAAACAGCGTTTCAGAGAATATTACTGATGATTTGCTTTGTGCCAAATGTGCACGTGTATGATTTTCCCTTAAAAGTGAATTCAAGCAATTTATGTTATGCTCTCTTTTGCATAAGTAGGCATGTTAGTCTGTCAACCTTACAAAAAACAATACCACACACATCTCACTTGCAGTGTAGACCCTGCCCATGTTGGTTTAAATCAGAATACAAATACAGATGTCACTGACTACGTTTACATGGACAGCAGTAATCTAATTATTGACCTTACTCTGAGTAAGATAATATTGTGATTAAGGTGTTTACATGAGTCACTTTTAGAATACTCCTGTCATGTTCCCGTTTTACATGTTTTAGAACATAATTGGATTAATAGCCCGCGTCATTACGTCACCATGCCACGCCGTCCCTCCAAAATTTCATGTATCAACATACAGTTTGTCTTCCTTATGGTACCGTATACAGGTTTGGGTGTTTGAATAAAATTTTTTACGAACGCTTTAAGTGCAGTTATTTATCTGTCATGCTGTACGTGTTAATAGACAACTGATTGAAGCCGCGGGCTGTGTCTCAAACCGCTTTCTCATCGTCTATATAGTAGCCGAGATACAAGTATTTGTCCCCACTACATTCCTATATTAGGAAAGTATGCGGTTTGGGACGCTGCTGTGCTCTCTTGTTCGCCGTAAAATGTTTTGCACTGCCGTGTGTGATCGTGTCCTGTCACAAAATGCGGTGAAAACTCTCACACAACGTTAATAATGTGATTAAGGTGTTTACATGTCTGAAATACACGTCCATAATGTGACTAAAACAGGAGTACTCCACCTGTCTTAATTCAATTAGAGCTTAATTCGAGTGTGACCTTAATCAGATTAAGGTAATTAAAAATTGCTGTTTACATGGTAGTTTCTTAATCAAAGTATGGTCTTAATTTGGGTTAAGAGTGGATTATTGTTGTCCATGTAAACGCAGCTAATATTTTGAGCAGTAAACATATCAGAATCGGAGAATGGCATTGCAGTACACCCCTACATTTAAGCACACGTATTTCTACAAAACATCGGGTTCAAAATGATCAGCACCCACCAAGGTTATAATCGTAAACGAAAATGAACGAATTAAAGAAATCTAGGTGTGGAAAAACATTGTCATTAACTGAAATTGAAATAAAAACCAGGCATTACAAAAAAAAACAAAACGATAAATAACTAAAACTGTACTGTCTATTTGCAAAATTAACTAAAATAAAATACAATTATAGAGTAAATGTCCTTAGTTTTCGTATTTGTCAGTGTCGTTCGTAGAGAAAATATCTTTCAGAATTGACATTTCTGACTGGGAACCCGGAAATTACGACATTCCATGTCACATTGAACACAGCATAGTCCATACTCCTCGCCTGGCATCATGGCGGTACCGAAAGTCAGAAGAAAGCGGCAGAGACCTATTTCGGATTATTTTTAATATGACTGTGTTTCAGATAAAAGCAAGTGCCTTGCAGTGGAAGTTGGTGAAATATGTGGACAATTTATTAAAAGGAAAAATCCCATGAATTTCAAAGTACATTTGAGAAGTGCGCACAAGGAGGCTACCCTAGCTTACCTTAATAAGGTAAAGGAGAACGCCACGCCACCCTCCCCGAAACAGAAGCTAACCCCGGTACATGACAGAGACAACCTCAGGACAGAGAACACTACAGCAGTGCTTTCACTGGGAACCGATAGCTGCTGGGTAGTAAATACACAAGAACTGCACAAGCAGGAGGAATATGTTTATTGGTTAATATGTTTATTGGTACTTGGATGTCTACACAACTGTGTGAATCGATAGCCTTCAAAAAGTTCACCACTTTACACGAATCAAAGTTCAAAACACCTGGATCTGCAAGAGTCAACAGCTTTATTGGGGCTAAGATGGATACAGCAAAGCAGAAATGAAAAGAGATCATTAAGGATACGAGGAAGCTGACCCTATGTGTATATGGTTGGAGCAAGAGAGGATTAACTGTATCTTTCATGGGTGTGTCAGTTTATTTGTGCCCATATGTGCATTTTATGTACTGGTGTTATTGTTCAATACATATTTCTAAAATTGTATGATGCTTTTGTTGAGTTTTTTATTACTTTTTCTGGCCTTGACAAATAACCCATATTACAAAAGACTAAAACTAACACTAAAACTAATAACAACTAAACTAAAACTAAGCATTTTCAGGAAAAAAAATAGAACTAAACTAGCAAACCCGCTTTAAAAACTAATTAACACTAAACTGAACTTGAAAACATAAAGTCAAAACTAAATAAAAATAAAAACTAATGAAAAGTGCAAAACTATAATAACCTTGGCACCCACACAGTTAATATTTACTAAAGCCTTCCCTGAAGCATATAACACCACTGAGCCCCTTCATGTAATCTCTAACAAGAAGACACTTCTCCAAGCCGAGCATTTTAAGCTGTTTGTCTTAATAGAGTTCATATCTGGAGACACGGACCACTGGTTCATCGCAAAATATCAATTTAGTATGCATAATATACATTCCATATAATACGATATTATATTATGCTGATGCAGATAATTTCTCACGTTTTATAGGCTTGTATGGGCTTCAATTATAATTGTGCTTAATGATAATTTAGTCTAATGATACTAAAAGTCAACTCCAGTTGTAGACTCCCGGTTTGGACTGGCCTTGGTACCGGAGAAGGCGTTCTTTAGGCGAAGCGATCCATTTAATTGAGGCTCCAGCTCCGATAGCAGTCTCTTATTCTCAAACATGCATAGAGAGAATTTGATGGTTAATATAGCCTAATACTTTGTAGTATATCTGGCATATGTAACACCATGTAAGGAGTTTTTACAAATTAAACAGGAAACCTACGTACCCCCCCACCTCAACACTATTTGAGGCTTACGTTCCTTCTGGCAATCTGCAATCAGTTAACGACTAACGCTTATTAGTGCCTACTCAGCGTGGCTCAAGGTCCTTTTCCGGAAACTAACTGTCCCTCAGTGGTGGAATGAACTTCCAACCTCAATCTGGACTGCAGAATCTCTGACTATCTTCAAAAAACAGCTAAAGACCCACCTCTTTCGTGAGCACTTAACTAACGGCTAAAATGTCAACCCCACATTATTTACATAATTTTTAAAAATAAATAAATAAATACTCTGGCTCTTACACCTCTACTCTGTGCACTTTGTTTCTCTAGAACTCAATTATAAATGGTATAATAAATGTATGGTAGCACTACTTGTATTGTTCTCCGCTAGATATATCACTTTGCTTATACTTCCTCATTTGTAAGTCGCTTTGGATAAAAGCATCTGCTAAATGACTAAATGTAAATGTAAATGAAACCTTCAGAGAGTGAGAGATTGATAGAGAAGGAAGACCAGCTACAAATGGAGAAATTGATCAAATACAGCACTCTATATACAAAAAGATTATGCACAAATGGAAATGAATCATGTCATAACCTTTCCTAATGTAGCCCATGTAACAAATGTATACTAATTGGCCAATAGTTAATGGACACCTGACCATCACATCCATATGTGGTTCTTCCCTAAACTGTTGCTGCAAAGATTGAAGCACATAGTTGTATTGAATGTCATTGTATGCGGTAGCATTACAGTTTCACTTCACTTGAACTAAGTGGCCCAAACATATTCCAGCATGACAATGCTCCTGTACACAATGGAGGTCCCTGAAGACATGGTTTACCAAAGTTGGTGTGGAACAACTCGAATGGCTTGAACAGCGCCCTGACTTCAACCCCACTAAACAACTTTAGGATGAACTCGAGCGCTGACTGTGCATATGCCTCCTCACCCAACATCAGTGCCAGACCTCACTAACAATCTTGTGGCTGAATGAGCACAAATCCCCACAGCCACGCTCCAAAAACTAGTTGAAAGCCTTCATAGAATAGCAGAGGTTATTATAACAGCAATTGGGGGGACTATATATGGAGTGAGATATTCAAAAGCACATATGGGTATGATGGTCAGGGGTCTACAAACATTTACATTTATTCATTTAGCAGACACTTTTTTCCATACAGTGTAGATTAGAATATATTGTATAGAAATTTTTTAACCACACACTTGACCTAATCTGCAACTTAGCCAGCTCTCCAATTCAGAGCTTGTTTTTTTTTTTTTTTTAGTCCGCTGACTACTCATGAATATTCAGAAACCAAATGACACCAAATTAATTCATATTGATTGCTTGATGAATACTGCTTCTCAGACAAACTTTCATAGGCCAGTCTGGTACAGAATATAAAGCAGAAGAAAAGGAAATATTCAAATGTGAGGGCTGTAGAGAACGAAATTATGACTCAGTACATTGAAAGAATAAACACACCATGGAAAAGCTGGTTTTATAGGTTATATTCTGAACAATTTATAATGCATCATGCTGCCAGTGAAAGAATTGTTCAGACATATGGTAAATAAAGAAATTCAGCTTTAGTAGTATAGTATAATCATAATTTTAAAAAATGGTGGAAACATGTATCCACGGTGCTTTGAATTTTCTAAACCATCCCATCATTTTAAATGCTTAACGCTTGTTAAAGGCTTCTTTTTTTACTATTTTCTAATATACATACTGTTTAATATATGCAAATTTTTCTTTTGTTGTTCTCTTTATATCCTTCCATCCTCAGTTCATTTGACTTTTGCTTTTACCCACAGCATTGAATTATTCACAAATGTCATATATTGCATTTCTCTCTCTCTCTCTCTCTCTCTCTCTCTCTCTCTCTGTTTTCTTTAACATCTTATCTTGCTATAGCTCCACTTTTCCAAGGCAAACTCACCTTCTCAACATTCTTTTCACAAATTACTTGCAAGACATTTATTACTTGCACAAATTGATCAATTTGTCAAATTGGTGCTCATTATTTGGAACCTTTGTAAATCAGGGCCTCAGATTAGTGAGTTTATACTTATACAGAAACTCATACAGAGTCAGCAAGGTAATATTAGGTTACACAAATAAATTAGCTCGGTAACTAATAGCACTGTGAAGAAACCACAATAGGTACGGATATGAAAAATGTTCTGAATGTTGTTGCTGTTGAGTGTTGTTACTGCTCCCTAATGACAGAAAACATGGTGAGCCCATTTTCACTATACAACCTACTGTAATATTAAAGATACACGAGCCTGGGGAGGAGTACTGAACAGAGGCAGGGAACCGAGAAAGATAACTGAAAAGATTCTGAGCCAGGGTGAGGATCAGTAGGAACAAACTGAGCACACAACGGTAGATCTATTATGGCCAACGGCAATAGCCTGACCTGTCAATAATGTATCTCTGATCTGTAGAAAAACATCAATACATTTTGCTAAGATGTTGTACACTCCATACACTTATCACTAAAAATGATATTGTATTAATGGATATTAACTAGTGTTATCTGAGGTAAGATGTATGTCTTAGATGGTATTAAAGTCTTCCTTGCTTAAGAAAGACGGTGGGGACCCAGGAGGGGTTTTGACATGCAATAAAACTATCTGTAATACATCTATTTAATTAAGCTGTGAAGGTCAATATGTAAGTCTTTGCATCTATAGTGCCTTGCAAAAGTATTCGGCCCCCTTGAACTGTTCGACCTTTTGCCACATTTCAGGCCTCAAACATAAAGATATAAAACTGTAATTTTTTGTGAATAATCAACAACAGGTGGGACACAATCATGAAGTGGAACGAAATTTATTGGATATTTCAAACTTTTTCAACAAATAAAAAACTAAAAAATTGGGCGAGTAAAATTATTCAGCCCCTTTACTTTCAGTGCAGCAAACTCTTTCCGGAAGTTCAGTGAGGATCTCTGAATGATCCAATGTTGACCTAAATGTCTAATGTTGATAAAAAAAAGCAACACAGCTCATCACCCTGAACACACCATCCCCACT
>JAFFST010044806.1:187124-207661 GCA_022414735.1 Noturus placidus | reverse complement strand
CTCTCACTGTGGTTCGCTGGATTCCCAAAGCTTTGGAAATGGCTTTATAACCCTTTCCAGACTGATAGATCTCAATTACTTTCTTTCTCAATGTTTCCTGAATTTTTCTTTGGGTCTCGGCATGATGTGTAGCTTTTAAGGATCTTCTGGTGGACCTTACTGTGTCAAGCAGCTCCTATTTAAGTGATGCCTTGATTGTGAACAGGTGTGGCAATAATCAGGCCTGGGTGTGGCTAGAGAAATTGAACTCAGGTGTGAAAAAAAACCACAGTTATAGTATGTTATAACAAGGGGGGCAATCACTTTTTCACACAGGGCCATGATGGTTTGGATTTTTTTTCACCTTTAATAATAAACACCTTCATTTACAAATTGCATTTTGTGTTTACTTGTGTTGTCCTTGACTATTGTTTAAATTGGTTTGATGTTCCGAAACACTTAAGTGTGACAAACATGCAAAGGAACAGGAAATGAGGAAGGGGGCAAACACTTTTTCACACCACTGTATACACTCACTGTCTACTTTATTGGGAACACCTGTACACCTGCACATTCACGCGGTTAGCAAATCAGTCAAACAGGTGGCAGCAGCTCAATGCAAAAAAACAAAAAAAAACAAACAAACAAAAAAACATCCCATGCAGATACAGGTCAATAGTTTTGGGTAGTGTTCACATCAAACATCCGAACGAAGAAAAAGTGACTTTGTGACTTTAAACATGGCATGGTTGTTGGTGCCAGATGGGCTAGGTTTAGTATTTCAGAAACTGCTGATCTCCTGGGATTTCAATAATCTCTAGAGTTTACACAAAATGGTGTGAAAAATATGCACATCTCAGCATGCACAGCACACAGAAACATGCGGTGGATGTGCTACAACAGCAGAAGACCTCATTGGGTTCTACTCTTGTCTACCAAGAACGGGGCATCTGAGGCTATGATGGGCACAGACTCACCCAAACTGGACAGTTGAAATGGACAGAAAGAACTTTTTCCAGTCTTCAACTGTCCAGTTTCTGTGAGTCTGTGCCCATGATGTAAACGCTAGAGACTCTTGTGTGTGAAAATCCCAGGTGATAAGCAGTTTCTGAAATACTCAAACCAGTCCCTCTGGCACCAACAATCACAGTTAAAGTCGCAGAGATCACACTTTTCCACATTCTGATCGTTGAAGTAAGCTGAAGCTCTTGAGCTGTATCTGAATGATTTTATGCATTGGGCTGCTGCCACATGATTAGCCGATTAGATAACCGCATAAATGAGCAAGTGTACATGTATTCCTAATAAAGTGGCCAGTGAGTGTATACTTTTTCTGGATACATTTAGATATATGTATCTGTCTAATGGATGATGTTGAACAGATACACCATTTGCCATAAGACTGAAGTGGTAAAGAACACACTGGACCCTGTGTGGCAGGCCTTTAAAATCCAAGTTAGAGCGCTGTGCAATGGAGACTATGACAGGTAAGTTCACTGGTCTGAAGTAGTCTAAACTTTTACTACATCTAAACATTGTTTGTGAATAAGATCAAATGTTTCAATCATATGGCGTAACACATAGATATTTTGGATTGTTGTGTTGTTATGTGAAATGTGGGTGCATGCTGCAATAAGAAACAATCGACTACATACAGCAAAATCAACAGAAAACTGTTTTAGTTATTCTGTCAGTTTGGCAGAGAAAGGATTCGCAGGTAGCCAAAAGACAAAAATTACAAACGAAAGTATCCAACAGCTGATCTGAGGATATGAAAAAAAAATACAGGCAGTTATAAAGTCCGAGAATGGGCATACAATTTATTTCTATTACATTTAGAAAGGGGAATGCAAACTTGTAAATTATCATTTTGATTCTTATGTTATCATAAGATATTAGATATTTTATAAGACATTTTATCACATAAGATATTTTATATAAGATCTGAACAGCTATGACACCTTATATAGTTAATATCTTGTTGGTGTAAATTACATGTCTTTATATTGACCTTTGTGTATGTAAATATTTTCACGCCGCTGTGTTGTGACAGTGTACTTCTTAGCATTACTTTTGTTAAATTGCATAGTTGAATGTTTGAAAATGTCAGCAAAATTATTATAGAATTTTAACACTAATAACTGAGTACATGGTGTTAGCACTGCCTTCATTGAGATGCCAAGACATAGCAGGTTGTTTTTTATCCTCTCACACTGTCTGTGGACAGATACCGTGTGTCAAAAAAAACGGGCAAAGATTAATCATCATTCAGAAAATCATACTTTTTTTCTGTGAAATTTTGCTTTGAAAATGTCACTGAAAGTTCATTTCATTCCAAAAGCTGATTTTTTTTATTGACTGTTTTTACAGAACAATAAAAATTGAGGTGTATGACTGGGATAGAGATGGAGGGTGAGACATTTAAGATTTGGCAAAATTCCCACACTAAATTTGATATGCATATATATAAAGCAGAAAGTATAATGCCGTGTGGTAATTTGTTTTAACCTAGGCATGACTACATTGGAGAGTTCAAGACCAGCTATAGGGAACTGTCCAAAGGCCAGTCTCAGTTCAGTGTTTGGGAGGTGAGTCTCTCTCTCCTCTTTCTCTCTCTCTCTCTCTCTCTCTCTCTCTCTCTCTCGCTCTCTGTCTCTCTCCCTCTCTCTCTCCCTCTCTCTCTCTCTCTCTCTCTCACACACACACACACACACACACACACACACACACACACACACACACACACACACACACACTCAGATTCTCTTAAGTACCTTTAAAAACATATTGTGATATTAGTATTATAATGTACTCTCTGGATTAAAAAAAGAATGGCAGATATAGGCTTATAATACTAAAGTCACAATATATTTGGACTTATTTACGGTGTGAATTTTATAGGAAAGCACACACAGAGAGAAAAGAGATCAGTCTATCACAGTAGCAGATGCAAGTGCAGGTTTCCAGGTTTTATTAAAAACCAATGCAGCAAACAAACAAAAGGGTTAAGCAGTATTCCAAAATGTACCTGAACAGCAAGCAGACATGAACTATACAAGAATAAGTCGTTAAACGTGAAGCAGGATATAGTCCAACACACATCAAAACAGACAGCTAACAAATGCTCGGACTTGTCACAGATGCAATGCTAGAGCAAGACTTCACAAAGAAGCATTGAGACTCCATGTTTTTAAAAGGAGTAGTGTGATAAGATGACTGAGCGGGATTATGTGCTTGAAAGAAGCTGATGAGGTTATGGGCTGAGGATCATGGGAATTATAGTCTGCATCTTTGGGGGTTGCAGACAAGACCATGAGTCTTCCATGTTCAGAATGCACATTAATGATTTCAGTTTTGAAAATACTTCAATATGAAATGAATACATGTTTTTATGTAAGTTGGACTCCTTTCTGCGGCACCTTTCTTTATCCAGGTGTGTTTAATGTAATTCTGTTTATTCATTGTAGCTCCTTGTTTCATATCTTCTCTTTTAATTTAAACATTTTCATAGCTGATTGCTTCCCCTTGAAGCACCTCACCTGTAGGTTTAGACTCTTGTAAATAATCTTGCACTGATATGGCCAAACACAACGGCGCAGCATGCAACACGGACAAATCAGTGGTGGCAATAGATAGATCTGTAACAAGACATTTAGCAATTGTCTCTCTTATCTTATTTACATCCGCATCACCTGCTGTAACATCAGCTATTTGTGTTTTCTTACATGTCTTCATGTCCATGCATTGTGGTCTTTATTAATAGTATGATTCAGATGCCAAAGTCATGTTCTGCTCAAAAAAATGAGGAGTGTTTTTTTATTTCTTCAGGTATTAAACATGAAGAAAAAGAAGAAGAAGAAGAAATACCTCAATTCAGGAACTGTGAGTGGATCCTTGAACTGATATGTTTTTTTTTTATTATTATTATTTCTAAGTACAAGTTTTAGAAATAATAAAAGATAGGCCACGTGTATGTTCTAACAAATGTCATTATTGGTAAGACTTCTTATTGCAGGTCCTACATTATGTCTTCATAAGCAATGCACAACACCTTCTTAAACTGAATATTAACATTCATAAATGACTATGTATCTCACTTTTTGTAGGCATAGCAATCTATGTGCCCAGTGAATAACATCAGCTGTTAGTGCTGGACTGTATGTGAGGAATAAAACTTGGAGTCATGGTGTTATAGGAAAATAATGAACAAATGAATCAACACTGACCAATCAGATTCAAAAATTCAACTGAGCTGTGGTATAAGATAAGATTTTTCAATAAATGATCATTTTGCAGTGTATCCTGGGTACTTTGGAAGTTTCTTCTTTCTTGCTTTTTAAGTTGTTTCTTTTTAGAATAATTTTTATTAATAATAATAATAATAATAATAATAATAATAATAATAATAATAATAATAATAATAATAATGCAAATACATACATAAACATTATACAATACATTATCGTACATACATATACATAAACATATATACTGTATATACTACATATATACTGTGTGTGTTTTGTGTGTCAGCTAAACTAAATATTGACACATATTGTGTATTATGAAAACATTTTCAAGTATTATGGCATATCGCTCATTCTTAACAGCTATGAATATTTATGAATGATGTGTGCATTGCTTATAGAATGTGTAATGGTGTGCTTAAGGGCTGTAAATAGGAAGTGTTTCCAAACATTTGTCTCAACAGGTGACTCTGCTGTCATGCCTCATAGATGTTGAAGTCACCTTTTTGGATTATATTAAAGGAGGGTGAGCATGATATTATACACATGGGGTTCCATTGTGTGTGTGTGTGTGTGTGTGTGTGTGTGTGGCATAATAGATTTTTGCCTTTCTCTTTGTCTACTTTTAATATGTTTGCTTAATCGATGTCTCTGACCCAATAACTGTCAATCACAGTGAGCCAAGGAGAGCTATTTTTATTTTGCTCTGCTTTTTTCCTCCCTCTCTTGTCAGAAGACTTGCACTGATAAAAGGCTTTGTTACATTAGAGATGCCATAACAACCCACGCTAAAAATAGCCTGGTCTATTTTTAGCACAGGTCCTGTTTAAACAGCAGAACAAACACTAGAAGAATTTGATCTGCATAAATGTCGTATAGTATATAGTATTTACCGTGGCTGACGTCCCTGGTTAAATTTAGCACTCATGTAGAGGTTTTTTTTAACAAAAGGGTCTAGAGTTTGAAATATCTGTAGAAAGTACACATAGTACACACATATGCTAATTAGCTGTTATCAAGAACAAAGGTTTTCATGCAGCATGTCACTTTGTATTCTTTTGCAGTACTCAGATTAATTTCACGGTGGCAATCGATTTTACTGCATCAAATGGTGAGCTTATCTTTCCAATAGATTATTCTATAATTAAATGCTTTCATGTAATAATTCCATGTTACCATAGTCTTCATAGACTCTGTGTTCTCTCTATATTTGTTCATTGCCTCCATGCAATCTGAGACAAACTTCTCAACCTCCTCATCCTCAATCCACATCTTACCATTTGCACAATACTCACTATTGAATGAAATTGAATACATAATGTTAATGCTTGACAGGATTAAAAACAAGAGAAATGACATCACATCATGTATCTTCTCTAATACACCACCCACACATAAGATCTTTCACATGAGTGAGTCAGGGATATTAATATAAAAAGTGAATGCTCATGATCTAAAGTGCTGAAGATGAAACTTTTTTATTCTTTCTGTTCTTGTCTATTTGTGCACAGGAAACCCATCCCAGCCTACCTCTCTTCACTACATGAACCCATACCAGCTCAATGCTTATGCCATGGCTTTGAGAGCTGTGGGTGAGATCATTCAGGACTATGACAGTGATAAGATGTTTCCTGCACTGGGGTTTGGAGCAAAGCTGCCTCCTGATGGCAGGGTATCACATGAGTTTGCCTTGGTGAGCAAAACATTGTGTATGGTATCAACTACAGCGGGCTATTATTTAACTATAAAACAACTATTATTGTGGCAGTGAGCATGTAGTCAGGCTTAGTTGTGAATTGGAGGAGTAGTTACAAGGTAGTTACACTTGTATGTGGTTAAGAATAAGATATATTTATAGGCTTGACCTGCAAGTCTGAACAGACCAAAACAGAAGAAACTTTTGTTTATGTGTTGTTAAAATATGTTGTTAGTCTTGATGGTGAATTGGTGTAGACTAACAAGATTAACCGTCATTTTGGCAATGGACAAGGGTTCCGTGGCGAAGTATTGACCTCACTCCTGGATTACAGCACCACAGTAAAATCCATTGTAACCACTTAAACTTTACCTGCTTTTTTTCTGTGATTTCTCTGCCTGTTTACAGCCAGCACTTGACCATACTCTCACTGCCTATTCAAACTATTGAATTATTCAAAAACAAACTATTCAAACTATTCAAAAACAAAAATAATATATGAAAAAAACATGGAACTTTAAAGATACCTTACAAAATTGATTAAAAAACATCCCATGCAATAGATCTGGAGCATCTCTTTGTTTCAAGCTCTAAGAGCTACTGAGGACTGCCCTTTTATGCTTAAGAGGCTCTTTCCAAAATGGTGCCTTAAGTCTTGTAGTCCTATTTCAATCTGGACCTTGAGGATGTATAGTCTATTTACAACACCCTTCCACAGTTCACTATTAAATTAATGATGAAAGACAGACACTCACTTACTTAAATTTTGTCATCATTGTCTTTTATGTTGCTTTTTGCTGATTGGAGGAAGGGGAAACCATGTCAGTGTTTTCTTTCACTTAACATTGTCAGTATATAGCAGAGAATATTACACACTGCTCCTTTAAAGATAAACAAGTAATAGAAGGAAAGCCCTTGATTAGGGGATCGAAAAAGAAGGATACAAAGGTGCTTTTGTTTTCTTAAGGTTGAGATTTCATTTCAGGGCATTGCCTTCCCTGCACACACAGAGCAACCTGCATACTGTATCTATCTATATTCTATAAGGGTCCTTAACAGATGCTATGCCCATGGCCCACAGCTATCTACTGTTTGCTAACACAGCTTTCCTTGGGTCATATCGTTGCACACTAGCTCCATATGCTCTTAGCTGAGCATTAAGAATTTATATTTAATTAAGTAAACAGCTCTGATGTAAGGATGTCTCATACAGGTAATCAAATGATAGGCGTAAAGAGCTAGAACCAATTGTCAAGCGCCATCTATCACTGATTTTAAAAAAAGAGCCAAAAACTTTTGTTCTCACTTTAGCATTGAACTAGCTTTAATTATAAGCCCTAATTTTTACTAGCACTTTATATTATTTTCATATTTGTACTTTTACTCTATTTTTACACAATTCTTAAATATATTATTATATTTTATATTGTTATTTTCTTGAATTGCTTGTTTGTTTGTTCTTTTCTTTTGAGCTGCATTTTTAAATTAATTAAATGTATGAAGGGTGTTAAAAATAAAACGTATTAAACATATTAGAAATTTTTAAACAATAATAAGTAAGCAAGTATTTAATATATATGTGTGTGTGTGTGTGTGTGTGTGTGTGTGTGTGTGTGTGTGTGTGTGTGTGTGTGTGTGTAGAATGGGAACCCAGAAAACCCATACTGCAGCGGTATTGAAGGCGTAATTGAAGCATATTACCAGAGTCTGAAGAACGTGCGTCTCTACGGTCCCACATATTTCTCACCCATTATTAATCATGTTGCAAGGTGGGTAACAGAACAAGTGACCACAGAGACCAGCCACAAAATAAACTACACCTCACTGCACACCAACACACTTGGATTCTGGCAGAAACCTAATGATGAGTCTCACCACACTGAAGCAGCTTGCATGATGTTGACATTTTGTAGACAGATCTGGATACAACTAAATATATATACAATTAAATAATGACGTAAATTGTATGTTATAGTATGTATCGCTGTGATTCTGAATTCCTTATTTATTTAACCCTCATTGTCTTTTTCTCAGGTATGCATCATTAATAAAGGATGGCTCAGAGTACTTCATCCTCCTCATCATTTCAGATGGAGTTATCTCTGACATGGCTCAGACCAAGGAATCCATTGTAAATGTATGTACTAAAAAATGTAGTGCTACAGAGCTATTACAACCTATAAGGGAACATAGTGTAATATTAATCTCACTGCATAACTTTGTTTGCAAGCTAGATGTACAGTAAAAGTGAATTACAGTAAAAAGCAACAACTTGTAATGATCTTGACAGAAGATTTGATGATATTTCAGATGAAACCTGAGGATGTGTGAATAGTTGAATTAGGTTAGAAATCACTCCTACCCACGAAGAGTAGCTTTGCCTTGAAGGATAAAATATGTAAGACAAAATGGATCACAAAGAAAGCAAAAACAAATGAGATATAAATTAGATTAATTTATCATTCCCTCTAAACATAGGACTAAAATGTGATTTCAAACCAGAGAATGAGTTCAGTTTAAACCCTGCCGGCTCTGAAAAACAGTTGTTTATAATGTGTCAGCAAGTCTTTATCTCTTCCAGTATTGTCTGAGAGTTGGGCATCATTTTAGCTTTAGGAGCACACGTTTGTGTTTTAGGTCTTATCATTATCACACAGTCTAGCCATGCCCTATATCTCTATGTAGCATGCAAGCCCTTTTTTCTGAGGTCTTCACATTGTTCTAGTGCTTTTTTCTGCAAATGATATATTATGCTTGGGAAGTTCCTACTGAAATTTTGTGATTTAATCTTTTTTTCTGCTTGAAGGCTTCCTGTCTTCCAATGTCAATAATAATAGTGGGAGTTGGATCAGCTGAATTTAATGGTAAGAGAATCATCAGATGTAATGCTTTGTAATGATACAACATTAAGGATTGTAATTATGTGGGTGTGGGTGTGCATGTGTGAAAGGTTTTTTTTAATTTCCCACTTCACTATATTGAATATAAATTTCTATAAGAATTACAGTCCTTGTGTGTGTGTGTGTGTGTGTGTGTGTGTGTGTGTGTGTGTGTGTGTGTGTGTATGTGTGTGTGTGTGTTAGAAGCAGTCATTTGAAAACTTCAGTAACCTGCAATGAAAAGAGTACCCTGAATGCTTCTCCTCAATTGTTTGTTTGACAGAAATGGTTGAATTGGATGGGGATGAAGTGAGGATCTCCTCAAGAGGAAGGTTTGCAGAAAGAGATATTGTACAGGTAGGCTCGGGTACCATTAATTTTTTTCTGTGAACTTTTATATGTTCTTGTTTTATCACAATAAAATAAAGAAACATTAAAAACAAAAACCAAAGAGCTACATTTTAAGAGCTTTTGAACTGGCAAATTGTAATGGGGCTGTAATGAGTGCTTTATTACAGGCACGGCCACTTGGAAGGTAAATTAGTATCAGTCATAATCAGGAGTTAATTTGGGATGGAGGGGGAGCTCATGGGAGCGGATATCCTGCAACTTTGATAAACATCAAGTAGAGCTCTGGTCCTATAATTTGAAGGAAATGTAAATCATAGCATGGCATAATGATTGTAGAAGTGATTATTTAATACAGTTTTACAATAATTTCTAGCACAATGATGTTATTTTAAAATTCCTTTTGTTAACATCTGTGTATATGTACTTTATGTAAATGGGGTCAACCCAATAGTGGATTTTTTCTGATACCAATAATGATGTTGGGCAGAACCTATCTATAACTGATTAATCAGCTGATAATTAAAACTGATACTGAATAAAACCAAAACGCACTTTTTTTATTACAAAAATAAACAATACTGACTTTACCATGAAAATTTACTGTACTTTTTAAAATGAAATGAATGTATAAATATTAATATATAAACTATTAATAAATATTCAAGTACATAAAAGATGTACATCTAAACTGAACCAAAATGTAACACTCCAAATAACAAATAGAGACATCTAAAATTAATCAAAAAAACACTTGTTAGTAATAGTTTTTATTTTCCCGTTAGCAAGCGAACTATGAAGAACAGAAAAGGGATTAACAAGAGCCTTTTACTTACTCTTGCACTGTATAAATATAGAATTGTGTTCTTGCTCAGTCCGACGAAGCAGCATATTTCAACACTACAGACCCCCAAGGTGGTAAAACTCCTCTGAAAATTGCCTGTCGCATAACTGCAACCTTGTATAGATTTCTCCCTCCTTTTACCTGAACCAATCAATGGTTGGCCAAATGACTAGTGTGAGGCAGGACGCACAGCCAAAAATGCACAGACAAACCATGTTTGCCACTACTATGGAGCAAGACCTGCCTCTGGGAGTGGGATATATATATGGCCCTAGAGAGCATTTATTTAGATGAGCATTATCCCAAAAGTGAATAACAATGAAATTAAAGTGAGAAAATCTCCAAAATAAATTTCTGGGGATTTTTTTTTTCAGATATATTATAATTCTGGCATCGTTGGCACCCATGCATAATTAGACTGATCGAGATCTGTTACAATTAATCATAGACTGTTTAATGTATAACAAAGTCACACATATTTCACAGATCATTTATATGTATTCCTTATAGTGCATCCTTCTATTTTAGAGGATTTTAGCTCTTTTGAATCCATTTTTTTTTTAACTAAAACGCAACTTTGACATATTGTTCGAAAAACATTCTGCTCACAGTCTACATACACATTTTTTTTTTGCAGTTTGTTCCTTTCCGAGACTACATTGATCCAAGAGGGAATCACATTCTCAGCATGGCCCGTCTGGCCAAAGATGTCCTTGCTGAAATTCCAGACCAGTTCCTACACTACATGAGAACCAGAGGCATCAAACCGAGCTTGACACCTTCTGCTCACTCTTCCAAACCACTGACACCACTGTCTCACTCTGCAGAGTCATTACAGACGCAGATCTGAATGGGACCAGGGTGGTACACTGGCTTGCGTACTTGGTTTTCCGCACTTGGTCGAGTATTAGGTTTTCTGAATAATACAGTGGCTGAGTTAGGGAGCCAACAGAGACTTCTACTTTAAAACCTGAACATGACAATTAATAACACAGCTCTCATTTATGAGTTTGATCATGTGAGAGGTTTATTTCTAACTAAAACAATCATCGTTATATGCCTCATACTTTTTGTCTTTTCTTTCAAACGACTGGCTGAGCTATGAACAAAATGTTTACAGTGTTTGTGATTTATACAAGCAGATAATTATATACCTCATGTATACTGAAGTAGCTGAAGCTTTTTGTAATATACCACTTCCTGTATTTAAAGGAGAGTGAGCATGTTTCAAAGATAGTGTTCAGTCTCTTCAGTTTTATTACTAACCATTCTGGTTTCTTCCACTCCACTGCCACTGTGTTTCTGAACAAGTCTTAGAGCTCCTGGAAAGATGGGACTTATTCTAGGTTATGCACTAATTAGCAACATTGTACAATATGGTTCCTTAATTAATGCCCTTAATTAAAGTTCTTACTAATCAGTAAGTAATCAAATGTTAGTAATTCCTCAATAATTACCAATTCTATTATACTACTATGTTCATTTACTGAAGTGTAAAGATGTATAAACATGTAAAGAGTAATGATTTAGTAAATAATATTAAGTTACTATGCTGTCACAACCATAATGACATATTATTTCATGTTTGAATCGCTGTGTAATGTGCATTAGAGCATTAGTGTCATACACTGTCCTTACGTTGTCATTACACAAGCATTAATTATTGATATGTTAATGTTACTTATTATTTTTGGTGCCCCCACAAGTACAATAATAAATCAGTGCCTTTATCCTTACCATTAAATCACTAGAACTGTTACACAAAATTGGATAACAAGTCATTACAATTTTGTCTGATGATTAGCCCGATTTATTTAGTCACCACAATTGTTTAAAATTAGTTATTAAATTGTTATCCTCTCATTATCATTGCTGTTTGTTACATTCAAGAGTTGAGAGAACTGATTTTTTGAAAAAATGGCCTCTTTACTAAGAGCCATGGAACAATTTTATCAAACTAATTTCATGTGTCGGTAATTGATGCTTCTGTAATGACAATGTAAGGACAGTGTATGACAAGTGAAGCCATTATGGTTTTGTCAGCATAATAATATATTATTAGTTACTAAGTTATTAGACTTTCGTCATCATAGTGGTTTATTATATGATTAGTAATTACTGAAGAACTGCTATGATAATGTGATTACTTACTGCTCAGTTAGTAAGTACTTCAGCATTAAATAATGAACTGTATTGTAAAGTGTTACAAAAAAAACACAGCAGTACTGCAGCAGCGTTTGCATACACGAGTATTAAAATAATGCTAGCTAGGAATTAACTGTAGCTATAGAAGCATGTAACTGCATGCATTTTTAATGTGGACTGTGCATTATACTGAACAGTTACAAGGTTTATGTGGTGTATGGAACTTAGCTGCTGTTGAGCAAGAACATTTACTGACTTACTGAAGTATTGCACTTTATGATTGTGGAAATATTAGAGCACAATTTAGTTTTTAATTTACATTTAAACTTAATCAGGTTCACTTTTGATTTTTGTAGGTTCAAGTGCACTGTTCATTAACAAACACCATTTTTATCTTCCTTTCAGATACCATTTTGGGTCTTAAAATAAGACTAAAATGTTCTCAAGTCAATAAACATGTTTATTGATTTAATCAGGATGTAGTAAAGACATAGGAAAGTTTTAAATAAAAAAATTACTTCTCCCCTAAACATAGGCTAAATGATTTTCCCCACACAAAGCCAGGAAACTCAGAACTTCATCTATTCAGCATGACAAGATGCCAGTTTAAAATATACACACACATGTGCTGTCTCACATACTGTATTACCATTATAAAACATGCATAAACTGCATCAAAGCTTAAAACCTGTCCTAAGAAATGGCTTTTCCCACTGTTCATTCATGCCCATCTTTTTGAGGTGTGATACAACTCAGCAATTCCGAGATCTATTATGGCACTGCCTTAATTTTCTGAATAATTAATATTGGTAATCCAAGACAGAAACTCACAGTGAAAGACAGAAAAGTAGTTTCTCACATCAGACCTGTTGGATGAATAATGCATAAAATACCAGTATGTCTGTGGAAAGGAAATTAATTAAAGATAAAAATGAAGAACTCTAGTAAGTCTACATACTAAAAATAAATTAAGGAAAATGAAGAGTAAACAAAAAATGTTCAGTGCTGATAAATCTGGTAAAGCTTTGAATTACTACATGGATAATGTGACTAATACAGTCATAAACAATGTGCTAAATTGTCTCAGGTTGGAATGTTCTTTGCTGACTGCAATAACAGTACCTATGCTAATCTTGCTCAGTTTGACTTGTGCACTGGTTGTATGTGGATGCTTCATTTGAGATTTCGGGTTTTCTGTCATAGGATTTTGTCACCAGAGCACAAAAATAATTGCTATAATACTGTAGCACTCACCTCTGAAATTAGTATATTTTTACTTTATTAATTTGTGATCATTCCAAAAAAAAATTATAACACTACTACTTGTTAATTCATGTAGTTCTTCATTACATCATACTTATATTACTGTTGCATGCATCATATTCACATGTGCATTGCTTTGAAAAGTTATTAACCTTTTGTATTTATCTCATATTTTTATACCCGCTAATTTTTACAATATCATGGAGTTTGCCTTAATATATCACTGAATTGTTGGATTTATACCATGCCTTCACTGTATGTTTGTTGAAAATTATTTGCTTTAAGATACAGTTAATTTATAGTAGTTAGTTGCATGATTCCAGCTAAATTAAGATGGCCAGTGTCTAAAACAGTGACTGGCTGTCTAATACAAAAAAAAGTGCATAGCATTTAATAAATTGATGTTACTTATTTAATAATTATTTGCATCTGTAATTGAATATGGAAATGTAGCATAGTATATAGTATAATTATATATAGTATAATATATAGTATATAGTCTGTGGTCTATAAGATTTCATATCACTGCCTAGAAAATCATATTACAGTCTTCAACAGTCTTAATTTCCTATTAGTAGCAGGGGAAATGCTAGTTTATTAAATATTTAAAATAAATAAACATTTCTAAAACATTCCATAATGTTCAGGCATTTATTTTGATTTTTACTGCTCCACTTTTCCTGCTGTAAATGGTGTGTTGAGTTTGAAATGTATTTTTTCAGCTGTTTTTAAACAGTTCTACACATTGCTTATATAACCTGGACAAACCTCTGAAAGACAGTTTGCTATTGGAAAACTGCAAATAAGTGTGCCTACTCTCTTTATGCAATTATCTGCTTTTATGTTAAATACAGGGTGCATCTGATCAGATATTTATAGAGCAGAAAATGTCATGGTATAAATAGAAAGGACAATCTGCAGTGCCCTCCACTAATATTGCCACCATTGGTAAATATGAGCAAAGCAGGCTGTGAAAATGTGTCTTTATTGTTTAAACTTTTGATCTTTGTTTAAAAAAAATCAGAAAAATATTCTTCTTTCATGGATAACAAACAATTGCAAACACAACACATGTTTATTATAAAAAAAATCTTTGTTAAAAATAGGTGTCCAACAATTTTTGGCACCAAATACTTTGTGCTACCTCCATTTGCCAAGATAACAGCTCTGAGTTTTCTCCTATAATGTCTGATGAAGTTAGAGAATACAGTGCTGTGAAAAAGTATTTTTCTCATACTAATGTTTTTCAGAAATTAAAACAAAATTGAAGATAAATCAAAGGCAACCTAACTAAACACAAAATACAGTTTTAAATGATAGTTATTTATTGAAGCAAAATAGTTGTCCATTGCCAACTGGGCTGTGTGAAAATGCATTTGCACCCGTAGTTACTAATTCCTCAAATCTATGAAATGGCATTCATAATGGGGATCAGCAGGACTAGACATAACCAGGCCTGATTACGGCAAACCCTGTTCAATCAAATCAATACTTAAATAGGACTTTTTCAACAACATGAAGTTGGTTAAAAGATCTTATCCAATAAAAAATAAAAAAGTCTAGAAATGATGAGGAAGTAGGTGATTACATATCAGTCTGGGAAGTGTTACAAAGCCATTTCAAAAGGCTCTAAGACTCCAAAGGACCACAGCGAGAGCCATTAGCTAAAAATGGTTAAAGTCAGCACAGTAGTGAACCTTCACAGAAGTGGTCAACCTTCCAAAACTACTCTTCCAAGACGTCCCAAAAAACCCACGAACAACAACAAAGGACCTACAGGCTTCTCTTGCATAAAAGTCACTGTTCATGACTACACTATCAGAAAAACACTGAGCAAAAATGGCATCCATGGAAGAGTAGTGAAGTGAAAAACACTGCTAACCCAGAAGAGCATTAAGGCTTGATGATACTCAAAGCTTTTGGGAGAATGTTCTGTGCAGTGATGAGTCAAAAGAGGAACTGCTTGGAAGACAGTGGTCCCACTGCAGGGGTCAAGCATGGTGGTGGAAGTGTGATGGTGTGGGGATGCTTTGCTGCTTCAGGGACTGGGAAACTTTCAATAATTGAGGGAAATATTAATTCTGCTCTCTACCAGAAAATCCTAAAGGAGAATTTCCGATCTTCAATCCATAAGTTGCAAACTGGATTATCCAGCAAGACAAAGATCCAAAGCACAAGTGTAAATCCTAGTCCTAGATGTAAGTGAAAGACTTATCTTTAGTTATCAGAAGCGTATGATTGCAGTTATTTCTGCTAAAGGTGGCACAACCAGATTTATTTTTTATGGGGAAATATTTTTTTCACATGGGTGATAGTTGTTGGGTTGGTTTTTTTGCTTCAATAAAAAAAAAAAACAACTGAATTGTGTTTTTACTCAGGTTGCTTTTTCATGTATTTCATTTGAAGATCTAAAACTATTTAGTATGAGATATATGCAAAAACAGAAGAAATCAGCCAATACTTTTTCACACTACTGTATATGGCAAGGGATCTGAGACCATTCCTCCACACAGAATCTCTCCAGATCCTTCAATTTTCTAGGATCATGCTGGTCGACCCTCCTCTTCAGTTCACCCTATGAGTTTTCTATGGGTTCCAAGTCAGGGGACTGGGATGGCCATGATTTTGACCTTGATTTTGTGTCAGTAAACCATTTTTTGTGTTGATTTTGATGTATGTTTTGGGTCAATGTCCTGTTGGAAGATCTAACCACAGCCCATTTTAAGCTTTCTGGCAGAGGCAGTAAGGTTTTAATTGAATATTTGTTGATATTTGATAGAGTCCATGATCCCATATATTCTAACAAAACGTTTGGATCCTCTGACAGAAAACCAGCTCCAAGACATTAAAGAGCCACCCCCATATTTAACTGTGGGCATAAGGTACTTTTCCAAATGGATACCTCTCTCTGTGCACCAAAACCACCTCTGGTTTTTATTGCCAATAAAATTTTGGCTCTATTTTGGTTTCATCTGACCATAGATCCCAATCCCATTTGAAGTTCCAGTAGTATCTGGCAAACTAAAGACACTGGTGGTTTTTTTGGATGAGAGTAGAGGCTTTTTCGAGCAACCCTTCCAAATAACTTTTGATGATGTCTGTGAATTCGGATTGTAATTTTAAGACTTTCTGACCCCAAGACACAACTAACTTCTGCAATTCTCCATCTGTGATCCTTGGAGATTTTTTGGCCACTTGAACCATCCTCTTCACAATGCGTTGAGACAATGAAAACACATGTCCAATTCCAGGTTGATTCATAACATTTCCAGTTGACTGGAACTTCTTAATTATTGCCCTGATGATGGAAATAGGCATTTTCAATGTGTGTGCTATTTTCTTATAACCACTTCCATTTTGTGAAGCTGAACAACCTTTTGCCACACATCACAGCTATATTCCTTGGTCTTACCCATTGTTATGAATGACTAAGGGAATTTGGCCTATGTGTTACCTCTTATTTATAGAGCTGTGAAACAGGAAGTCATGGTTGAACAAATTCCTGTACCTAGTCACCCAGGTGTACTAAAAATTTTAAAATATCAATGGGAATATAGTTCAAGTATATTTTTCTTATATGAATTCATAGGAGTGCTAATAATTGTTGCACACCTATATTTAACAAATTTTCACCACCTTCTTTGCTCATATTTACCAAGGGTGCCAATATTAGTGGAGGGCATTGTATAATTTACAGGCAGTAGGTCTGGTTCACAGGGGATGATTGTAACATGGGTCAGATATAAGACCCTCAAAATCTCTGAAAAAGAAGTAATTACATCCACTTGATTCACTCTGTACATGCTTTACGTGGCATTAAACTTATGAAAAAGGTAGCTACCTACAAAAAAGGCTAGGTTTTTACTATAACCAGATCCCGAAAAAGTTGGGACAATATGGAAAATGCTAATAAAAACAAAGAAGAGTGATTTGTAAATGTACTTTTATATAAACAAAAAAACATATAAAAGTGGTTTTTTGAAGGTAAACATTTATTTTGAAATTGATGCATGCAACACGTTCCAAAAAAAATTGGGACAGGGCAATTTAGGACTACTAGCTACGTGACAAGTTGAAATAAGCTGTCACGCTTTGGCCAGCAGCTGGCACCACATCACAAGCTTTGTGGGTCATGTGACTTCCTTGTTTTGGTTTAGGGGCGCGGTCTGAAGTAATCATGATTTGCCGCAGGTGTTTGTGTTTTGTCTTAATTATGTGCCCTATTTAGAACCCTGAGTTAGGGCTCTCGGTGTGTGTTATTATTTGGTTGTTTGTCAGAGTATTCGGTTGTTTCTAGTCATGTTGGGATGTTTGTTATCATTAGATGCTTCATGTCTTGTATTCTGATTTGACCAGAGCTTCCTTGTTTCAGGTTATAGACTGAGTACCCGTATTTTTGTTTTTGTTGTGTTTTTCTTTTGAATAAATATCTTCTCCTGCACTTACTTCCAGTCTCCACCGAGTCGTGACCTAAGAAGGTGAATGTGAAACAGGTGAGGCAATCATCTAATCATAGTATATAAGGAGCCTCCAAAAAAGGCCTTCAAGAGCAAGGATGGGTTGAGGCTCACCAATCTGCCAACAGATGCGTCAGTGAATAATCCAAGACTTTGAGAACAACATCTTTCCATTTGTCTTTGGGAATATTTTGGGTATTTCAGCTTCTAAAGTGCACAATATAATTAAAAGATTCAAGGAATCCTGTCAAATCTCGTGGGTAAAGGACAAAGCAGAAAACAACTTCTGAATGGGAGTGATCTCCGATCCCTGAGACATCACTGTCTTAAAAACCATTGTGAGTCTGTAATGGATATCCTGACATAGGCTCGGGAATACTTTGGTAAACCATTGTCAGTCAACACCATTTGCCGCTACATCCACAGATGCAAGTTAAGGCTTTACTATGAAAAACAGAAGCCATACATCAACACTGTCCAGAAGTTCCACTGACTTCTCTGGGCTCGTCTCATCTGAGATGGACAGTAGCACAGTGGAATCATGTTGTGTGGTCATATGAGTCAACATTTCAGATAGTTTCTGGACCAAACAGCCGTCGTGTTCTTCAGGCCAAAGAGGAAAAGGACCTGTTTTCAGCGTCAGGTCCAAAAGCCAGCATCTGTCATGGTATGGGGGTGTGTCAGTGCCCATGGCATGGGTAACTTGCACATCTGTGAGGGCACCATTAATGCAGAAAGATATGTCTATATTTTGGAGCAACATATGCTGCCATCCAGAGCAGGACAACACCAACCACATTCTACCTGGATTACAAATGCATGGCTGCGTAAGCAAAGAGTGCAGGTGTTAGCACGATCTGTCTGCTGTCCTGACCTGTCTCCGATTGAGAATGTGTGGCGCATTAAGAAGTGCAAAATAAGGCAAAGTTGTGCAGCTGAAGAAATGCATAATGGATGAACGGGGGGAAATTCTGCTTGCTATACTTAAATAACTGGTGTCTTCAGCACCCAAATGCTTAATAAGTGTTATTAAAATAAAAGGTGATGTTACACAGTGGTAAACAGGAGGGTGTTGCAGTCATCAGATTTGAAGTGAGAGTATATTTTCAAAAATAAATTAAACTCACATCAAATAAGTAAAACATTAAATAATGTGTTAATAATGTGTTTTCAATATAGTACAGGGTGAACTGAATTTTCAAATGACTTTTTTTGAATTGGGTTTTTTTATGCATTTACTATACTGTCCCAACTTTTTGGAACTGTTGTTGTAGATTTTTTTTATACCATGAAAGAGTTATATGTGATATCCATGTGATATACTAAACAAATATTAATCAACCAGACACATTTTGGCCTGTATGTAGTAATAGTGTTAAGAGCTCAATATTAAGAGAAGGTCTTAAGTGAGGATTGTGCTCTAGGTGATAGGGATAGAGTTAACACAATAATAGATTTGGGGTCAGCTTTAGGAAAATTTGTTTCTACAAGAGAAAACAAATAAAATGCAAGGACAATACAAGCACAATAAAATGACTTGGATATTAAAAATTTCTTCTACAGGAATGAGGATTTGTTTCCCCTGTCTTTAGGGGAGGGGGCAAATTGCTTTCAAGAACAAAAAACGCAGACAGGGCATCATCTGTGATTTGTATCTTGCTTTTCAAATAAAATAGTGCATAAATTAAAAACCCCGCCTTCTTTTTCCCTGCATTTTGTTATTGCTGGGGAGTTTAGTTTACCTTTTATCTAGCTCTCAGTGCAGACAGTGCTGCCAACCTAGTGACTTTTCAGACCTCCTTAGCAGCTTAGACCCCCTTGCTTTCCCCCTGCACTCACACCTCTCTCTGTCTCTGCTCTGTTCAGTGAGAGGCTGAGAGGTGGAGATTTAACACTGTCATGGATTCATCCCAATTTACATCATTCATATGCGAATGTTTTTAGAACGCAAGATAAATGTTACTAAACATGTTTTACATGTAAAATAGTACACGTTATTATAACCTAGTTCTCTTGTTCAAAGTAGTTATAGTGTTCAGAAACATTTGATATTATTCATGTTCCATATTATATAGTTTTATAAAAGTCATAACAGTTATTTAAAAAATCTGAAGTTATGAAAAGTAATTTTATAAAATTACAAAAACACAAAAGCCACAGTGCAACAGTGGAGGCTTAGGGGGCTTTAGTTAAAACAGATTGAGAACCTCTCTAGGCATGTTATTGAAAACTCAGATCAGGCTAGGCGAAATACTTTACTGCCCTCTTCTGTTTATTTAGGACTCTGACAATTTGGCTTACTGTACATAGATTTTTACTGTACATAGTGCATTTATACGGAGACTTGATTCCACACAGGTGGATTCTATTTATCAACATTAGACATTTAGGTCAACATTGGATCATTCAGAGATCCTCACTGAACTTCCGGAGAGAGTTTGCTGCACTGAAAGTAAAGGGGCTGAATAATTTTGCACGCCCAATTTTTCAGTTTTTTATTTGTTGAAAAAGTTTGAAATATCCAATAAATTTCGTTCCACTTCATGATTGTGTCCCACCTGTTGTTGATTCTTCACAAAAAATTACAGTTTTATATCTTTATGTTGAGGCCTGAAATGTGGCAAAAGGTCGAACAGTTCAAGGGGGCCGAATACTTTCGCAAGGCACTGTGTGTGTGTG
>JAFFST010044806.1:176879-181879 GCA_022414735.1 Noturus placidus | reverse complement strand
CAATGACAAACTCGTTTATTATACACAAAACTTTTGAAACCAAATATTCCACCACCATCATTTCAGACGAGAGGTTCCTTATCTTGTTTAGTTCAAGGGTCTGTTTCACCAACTATGTTTATTAGTTGCGGGTAATTTTGTTGCATAACAAGCTCATTGCATGCTCAAGAGCTTTCTGTTTTTGGTCTGCTTGATTCGAATAGCACACAACAAATTTTCTCCTTTTTTTTTTCTTTAGTTTCTTCACTTCAGGGTGCTAGGAGTACCTTATCCACATGTGTAAAGTGTGCAGTGTTTTTTATTTTTTATTTATATATATATATATATATAAATAAAAAAAAAAATCTCTCTATATATCCCATGTCCTGGTCTTTAGGTCGCAGCAGTCCTGCACTCGACCCGTTGCAGAAGAGTTCGCCTGTGGAGCCATCAGCACCAGTGGCCTCGTCAGTCAGAAGTACTGCGCCTGTAAGCCGCAGGAGCCCTGTGACGGCACGACACGGCACGAGTGCCCAGAAGCCCCTGGACACCCCGGAACAGAGGAGGGGCGAGGGCCGGTCTAGGCTACGTTCAGGACTCGGGCATGCAGCAGCAGATGCTAACGTAGTTCACTCTGGTTTTCAATCAGCAGGTGATAATAGAGTGAAACCGAACCTATTTTTCTAGCTTAGCAAGTTTTCTCATTTTTAAACCTACACAACAGCTAACTATTCTATAATTGTACAGTAGCTTGATGGTAAAGTATCTGATTTACAAAAAAAAGTATCAAACCAGCTTGTTTGAAGTGGGTTTTTGGAATAAAAACATAATTGGGAAATTCTAAGCTGGTGTGTGTATGTGTGTGTATATATACTTTCTCAGGCATCGATTCACCAAAAGGGGCTGCCCGACCCGAGTCTGATCAATCCAGAGGTGAAAGTAAGGAAGCCCCTAAGCGGCAAGCAGGTTATTATATATCTGCTATAACGGTCTTCCATTCAGCTATGCTCTCAGACCTAGAAATTGCATGCCATAATTTATTGTTTTACATCCATTTGATACTTTCATAAACCTGTTTGGTCTTTTTGCACTGTATCATACAAGGTCCATGGTCTAGCTTATGGTCATGTGCATACATTCCTGTTCATTGTCAGCTTGTTCAAACCTCCCTTTAATCTCCTTAAATGTTGCTGTCTCATATTTGATGTATCAGTAAGTAAAAAAGCAAAGTGGATCAATGAAAAATATCTATTTTAATATATTTATGAATAGTGGTGGGTGGTCATGAGTAGGTTGCATAACACCTCCCTCATGAGGTACAGGTTGATTTTTCCAAAATAAATTAACGTTCAATTGGACCTCTTTAAACACTCAGCCTGTTAGTATTGTGTTGTCGGACTTTGGTCCAGACTCAAATGGCCATTTGTTGTGTTCAACAAGAAGTTTTTCGAAGGAAAACAATTGAGTGAAGAAAAGTTGTGTAGGGAGCTAACCTCAGGTCAGTAAAGGTACTGCAGTAAAGCGATTTAAGGATGCTGTTGTCTATGAAATGCAAGTGGGGCTAATGTGAAAGTTGCTTTGGTTGTGTGGAATCTTGAAATAATCTTCCATGAATAAGTCATAACTTTGTTGTTCATTAATGCTTTTTATACACCAGTCTAAAGCTGCACATAATAATTAGATTTTTGTGTTGTCTGAAACTGACCAATTCCTTTGATTAGCTTGCATTCTAAATTTCATGTCTCAATAACCTTTTCTAACTTTATCTTGCATTCCTTCATGCCATTTTCCAGCAGGATTTTGCATGTTAATTCAGGTTTCTTTGTCCTGTAGCTGCTGGGCATCCCGGTCCGCGTCGTGGACGTGGTGGAGGGCATCGGGGGAGAGGCCGTTTCCCTGTGAGAAGAGATGGACCCATGAAATTTGAGAAAGACTTTGATTTTGAGAGCGCCAATGCCCAATTTAACAAGGAGGAGCTTGACAAGGAGTTCCAGAGCAAACTCAAGCTTAAAGGTAGTGCAAAGGACATTGTTTATTAACAGATGTTTTCAAGACTGTGTGTCTGTTTAGGCAAATTTGGTTCACATCTCGGTTATGGCCCCTTTTAAATCTTAGTGTATTGATTTTGAGAAATGTAGGAGTTTATTTGGTTTCATGTAGTTCACTCTATTATGTCAGTGACGTAGTACTTGTTTATGCTGGCTAAATTGAGGTCTCTGACATCCATGTCCAAATAAATCTAGTGGGACATGGTTACTGAGAAGGCAGGGTGGTATGATTGAGAAAAGTGTATGCTTTTGAATGCCATGACTATTCAAAAGCTCATGTTCTTTGTGACATGAACTCTGCTACAATTCTTGCTGCAATTTTGCTTAAAACATAGAGCTTTAATGTAGCGCTGGCACTCATAGGACCTGCTTCAAAAAATTAAATAGAGCCGATTTCTATAGCTTCCATAACTGATGAAGTGGTGTAGTGTGATATTTCTGCATTTTGTATGTATTTTGTGTTTAGATGAGAAGCCAGAGAAGGCTTTGAATGGGGAGGATAAAGGTGACTCGGGGGTGGATACTCAAAACAGTGAGGGTCATGCTGATGAGGAAGATCCATTGGTCCCCAACTGCTACTACGACAAGTCCAAGTCTTTCTTTGACAACATCTCGTGTGATGACATGCGGTTGGTACTCATTCACTGGACATTGACTGCGTTTACATGGACAGCAGTAATCTAATTATTGACCTTACTCTGAGTAAGACAATATTTTGATTAAGGTGTTTACATGAGTCAGAATATTCCTTTTATGATACTGTTTTAGAACATAATTAGATTAACGCCGTCCGACGTCCCTCCAGAATTTCACGCATCAACATACAGTTCGTCTTCGTTATGGTACCGTATACGTATAATTTTTTACGAACGCTTTAAATGCAGTTAATTATTTGTCATGCTATACGTGCAAATGGACAATTGCTTGAAGCCGTGGGCTACATCCCGAACCGCATACTTACTGTCTATATAGTAGCTGAGATGCATGTATTTTTCCCCACTACAGGCCTATAGAAGGAAAGTATGCGGTTTGGGATGCATCTTGTTCTACCAAAACTGTGGTCTTGTTTCTCATCTAATGAACTGCGTTTCAGTTTTATTATGAGTGAGAGATTTAGAAATTATTTGCACCAAAATTCTGTGAAACTTTTCAAGTTGGAAGAGTGTTTTAATTTTTGATGTCGTTTCGGCTCAGTAAGATTTAAATGGAAGCTGCTGTTCCACACCTCCTGCCGATTCGTATAATTTGCAACAGGGAATGATTCACATGGCTTTGTGATGATGCCAAAACATAAAGATCACCTCTCTGCACAATGGGTTTCCTTTATTAACCTGGATATGAACGGGTTTATTTGTGCGAAGAAAATCATCCTTTCTCATACTTTTGTACGTCCTGTGGAACATTTATTTATTTTAGTTAATACCCATGATTTTAAGGTATGTTATTTCTAAACAGTTAAACTTACTAAAGACAAGAATTTAAAGTATTGCTATTAGTAATGTAGGTACATTATTAACTGACAGTTAATCCTGCAGTATTGTTAAAAACGACAGTGAATAAGCGTCCACCAAAGCACCTTAAACACTCTCAACTGCAAACAGTAAAAAACACTGTAATGTGAAACCAACTTAACCAAACTGAACAAGATTCAATGTTACAAAAAAGTACAGACTTTAGCCAAAAAAATTATTCTTTTTAAAATAAGGTTACAAGGAGTTGATTGAGTATAATCCAGCTGTGATAAGAGGAAAGATTATTACAATTGTCCTCACGTCCTGTTTATTTTCTTGGAGCTGAACTCTCTGGTTGTGTAATTGGGGAAATACAAATGCTGGCCAAGTTATCTAGTATTCATTTTATTTTTATATATACAGTGCATCCAAAAAGGATTCAGTGCTTCACTTTTTCCACGTTATGTTACAGCCTTGTTCCAAAATGGATTAAATTCATTATTTTTCTCAAATTTCTACAAACAATATCCTATAATGACAACATGAAAGTTTGTTTGAAATCTTTGCAAATGTATTAAAAATTTAAACAAAAAAAAAAAGCACATTTACAGAAGTATTCACAGCCTTTATCATGACACTCAACATTGAGTTCAGGTGCATCCTGTTTACACTGATCATCCTTGAGATGTTTCTACAACTTTACTGGAGTCCACCTGTGGTAAATTCGGTTGATTGGACATGATTTGGAAAGGGACACACCTGTCTATATAAGGTCCCACAGTTAATACATGTCAGAGCACAAACCAAGCCATGAAGTCCCAGGAATTGTCTATAGACCTCCGAGATTGGATGGAATCAAGGTATGGATCTGGGGAAGGGTGCAGAAACATTTCTGCAGCATTGAAGGTCCCAATGAGCACAGTGGCCTCCATTATCTGTAAATGGAAGTAGTCTTGAACCAGGACTCTTCCTAGAGCTGGCTGCCCGGCCAATCTGCGCGATTGGGGGAGAAGGGCCTTAGTCAGGGAGGTGACCAAAAACCCGATAGTCACTCTGACAGTGCTCCAGTGTGTCTCTGTGGAGAGAGAAGAACCTTCCTGAAGAACAACTGTCTCTACCATACTGGCCTGATTGATTGAGTTCTGCAGAGTTGCCAGATGGAAGCCACTCCTCAGTAAGAGGCACATGACTGCATCCCTGGAGTTTTCCAAAAGGCACTTGAAGGACTCCCAGACCATGATGAAACAGATTGAACTCTTTGGCCTGAATGGCAAGCGTCATGTCTGGAGGAAACCATGCACCATTCATTACCTGGCAAATACCATCCCTACAGTGAAGCATGGTGGTGGCAGCATCAGTGGGGATGTTTTTCAGTTGCAGGAACTGGGAGACTAGTCGGGATTGAAGGAAGGATGACTGTAGCAATATAATAATTTATCAATTTGTATAGCGCTTTTTAAAATGGTACATTGTCTCAAAGCAGCTTTACAGAAATATCATTTTTACATTTACAAGCGACTTA
>JAFFST010044806.1:166603-176859 GCA_022414735.1 Noturus placidus | reverse complement strand
TTCAGTGTCTTGCCCAAGGACACTTCGGCATGGGATCACCCGGGCCGGGATTCGAACCGCCATCCCTACGGTTAGTGGATTAGTTGACAACCCGCTCTACCGACTGAGCCACAGCCGCCCTAATATACAGACCTCATTGATGAAAACCTGCTCCAGAGCACTCTGGACCTCAGACTGGGGTGTAGGTTCATTTTCCAACAATACAACGACCCTAAGCACACAGCCAAGATAATAAAGGAGTGGCTACAGGACACCTCTGTGAATGTCCTTGAGTGGCCCAGCCAGAGACCAGACTTGAACCCGATTGAACATCTTGGGAGAGATCTGAAAATGGCTGTGCACCGACGCTCCCCATCCAACCTGATGGAGCTTGAGAGGTCCTGCAAAGAAGAATGGGAGAAACTGCCCAAAAATAGGTGTGCCAAGCTTGTGGCGTCATTCTCAAAAAGACTTTGGGCAGTAATCGGTGCCAAAGGTGCTCCAACAAAGTATTGAGCAAAAGCTGTGAATACTTATGTATGTGCTTTATTTTTTTTTTATTTTTTTTTTTATTATTATTTTAAAATAAATTTGCAAAGATTACAAATTTTTCATGTTGTCATTATGGGGTATTGTGTGTAGAATTTTGAGAAATAATCAATTTAATGCATTTTGGAATAACGATGTAACATAACGAAATTTGGAAAAAGTGAAGCGCTGTGAGTACTTTCCGGATTGTGTGTGTGGGGTTTTTTTTATTATAATTTAAAAAAATGCATTGCATGCAAGACTGGGGCTTACAATATTTGGAATATTTTCTTATAAATGTTCTTGGATGTAAATATTTTACAGGGAAAGGAGACAGACGTGGGCAGAGGAGAGGCGAATGAATGCTGAGACATTTGGGGTCCCATACCGCCACAATAGAAACCGAGGTGGATTTCGGGGCCGTGGGGGCATGGGCTTCCGTGGTGGACGTGGTCGGGGAAGCAGCCGGGGGGCATTTGGAGCCCAACATGCAGGTGGCAGTGGATTCAGAGGAGGTTACAGAGGAGGCCAGGGAGGAAGACAGTTCTCCAGTTTTGAATACAGGGTAATCTATGCTTCTCATACTATTAAATAGTTGTGGTAAGCTTTAAAAGGCAAATGTAAAGGTGCACTTTCATTAATGATTTATATAATTATTAATGTTTTGGACCGATTGAGCTCAGGTTACCCACTTTTTGAATAATAGAGTATTGAGGAATATGGAGTGAAATAATCAATCATATAGTGATAATTTTGTTAAGTATATTGGGTGTTTGTCTGATTTTGTCTTTATTTTATGTTTTACCCAGAAGGACAACAAAGTAACTGCATAGTGCAAATGGAAGCTGGAGCCACAGGAAGATGTATCTTATGGGTATATGAATTTCATCACTACTTTTGACGAGAAGAATGAAGTAAAAATTTGAGATGTATATTTGTCACCAGCACTGGTATAGACCACTGGAGGAGTGGATATAAATGCAATCTTTTAAGAGTAAAAATGTTTCAACCTTTTAAAATGTTAATCTGACACAAAAATTTCCAGACGGGGTAATTTTGTGTATGAACATATTTTAGAGCAACTAATGTTTTTTCTTCAGTGCTAAACTTATATTTAATAACCAGTTAGCTGTAACAGAGTAGTGTGTATATATGCCTTTGATCACTGAAATAGCTTTATTCTTATTTTGAATATCTTTTTTCCGTTCCAACTTTTTACTGTATTTTTCTACTTACTCACATTCTTGAAGTCTGTTAGTAGGAATTGTAATTATACTTGTTCGATTTAACTAGCATGTGGTTGGGTTTCCTTAGACTGTCCAAACTACTCTGGTACATTACCTGTTTGTGTTTGCTATCCTCACAAAAGAGTAAGGTTCATTGCTTAAGGAAACATCTAATCAGTGTGAATAGTAGTCATGGATGTTGAGAACTGAGTGACTAGCAGTTTTCCTCCAGAAAGGTATTTAGGGATTATTTTCCATGAATAGCTACATTGCTTATTATTGCAATTTTTAAAAGGTGATGCTGAAATGTTTCACTTCATATGGAACCAGTCAGTAGGCACTTAATGTCTCCTGCCTTGTAGCTGTACTTAATAAGCTGTTCTAAGACCAGTGGCTTCATACATGTGAAATATTTACAAACACATTAGACTAAAGCATACGATGCAATATTTGCCAGAATAGCAAGGGCTCAAATGGATAACTCCTTTATATTCTGCCACTAATGTGAGAATCTTTTATTGAACAGAAAGGTGTACATAATTAAATGCTTCCTGTGCTTTAGCATGTATAGCCACATGTTTTTAAAGTTCGAAGTTGGCAGTGATGCCTGTATACCTGGATCTTGAATGGTGTGGATTGTTGAGTTCAGCTGTAAGGCAAGTGAATATTTAAAAAAAAGTCCACTAAGGGTGTGTTTAACACTCATTTGTTTACATTAATCTGAGTATTAGTGTTGGTCCTGCACTATTTACCAGTATAGTGAGTAGGTATACATGTACAGTGAGGCTGTAGAACATAAAGATTTGTGCCATCCTTGACTGCAGAAGGCTGTTTACTTCAGTTAGATATCGTGATCTTCTTGCCTTGTCTACACCACTGTATTGGATCGATGTTTATAATGTTGGCAATTGGGTATAGAGCTAATTAATATACCTTATCTGGTTTCAAAAGCATGTTCATTCAATGAATTGTGACTGGATATCATATTCGACTGACTGTGTTTTATGGTTTATGTGCGCACTGTAAGCTCCTGTCGACACTGTGGTGCATATGAACCCTATTCTGTTTTGTGTTCGTCCTATGTATATGAACTTCTCAAAGACTCGCTGAAAATCAGTGCCTCATTGTGGTTTGATTTGCAAACCTTCAGATTTGTTTAAGATCTCTGAACTAACTGGTAAAATGTTCAAACATGTAATTTAAATACAGATGCTTAAGATGGTCAAAATAGCTATTTCTGATTTGTTAATATCTCACAGGACACTTATCTTTAACAAATTGAACAATTCTGCCTATTTAAATTAAGCTTCTGAACTTTTCTACCTCACATAGCTTATAAGATGAAAACTAGACTTTTCTGTGAATGCTCTATACAACACTACATTCACCACACTTACCTATATAGATGTTCACTAATGTAAAAAGTTGGACTGATTTGAAATTTGTTGTAAATTTTTCTTAGACACATGTGAGAAGCTATTTGAATCTCTAATTATAGCTCCAATTATAGCATCTCAAAGTTTATTTAAAATACTAATTGAGAAAGTAACATTAGTAATAGGCTCTAGTTGGTTTGCTGTCAACACTCAATAAATACCAGCCTCAGCTCTTTTCATTTCTCTAAGCATTTTGTCTTCCCTCAAAGACCCAATTACATGTTTAAAGATATAATATTTTACTCATTAATTCGGGTTTTAGTTGGGCTTTGTCAATAATCATATTTGTGGCTCCACCCTGAAATGATTAGCTTTTACCCTCCACTGGCTGTTATTTGATCACTTATTAGTTATGAGTGTGATGGAACAAAATGCCTATTTGCCTGTTTGTTGGAGCGTTTCAGTTAATCACTAAATCCTTTGCAGGAAAAATGTGAGCTTGTGTAAAATACCAAAACAATATTGCAATAGTGCTAGATTTATTTTTATTTTATTGGTCAGTGACATTACTTTTTAGAATTGCTAGTATGTCATTGCTAGATGGAAATGTTTTGTCATGTTATTTTTATTAGATTTTTTCATCAAGTAAAAATCTGATTCTGTTGTATTTTTGTCAAATCTTAGCATTAGCAATAATTTTTGTTGTGTATTTAAAAGTATTTTGCTAACTGGGTGCTATAATGCTGTGGAAAAGGTATTTGCGTATGTCCTGATTTCTACAGTTTGTTAAAAAAAAAATTCTTCTGATTTATCTCGTACTAAATAGTTTTAGATATTCAAATAAAATACAACATAAAACGAAGGCAACCTGAGTAAATGCACAATACAGTTTGATAACTTTTTCCCCTTCAATAAAACAAACACCCAACACCAATGTGAAAAACTAATTGACACATTGAACTTAAATTCTGGTTGTGCCACCTTTTAGCAGCAATAGCTGAAACAAAATGCTCTTCATAGATGGAGATCAGTCTTTCACAGCGCTGTGGTGGATTTTCGGCCCACTCTTCTTTGCAGAACTGCTTTAGTTCAGCCATGTGGGAGGGTTTTTGAGCCTGTACTGCCTGTTTAAGGTCCTGCAACAGCATCTCAATTGATTCAAGTCAGGACTTTGACTAGGTCATTCCAAAATTTTTATTTAGCCTTTTTTGAGCCATTCAGAGTTGGACTTCTTTGCTTTGAATCAGTGGAGCTTAAGTTTCAACTTATGGACTGAAGAATAGACATTCTCCTTTAGGATTTTCAGGTAGAGAGCATAATGTTTTCCTCAATTATTTAAAGTTGCCCACACCCTGAAGCTGCAAAGCATCCTCACACATCACACTTATACCATCATGCTTGACAGTAGGTGGTATGATCTTTTTGTGGAATTCTGTGTTTGGTTTATGCCATATGTGATGGGACCCCTGTCCTCAAGACAGTTCCACTATTGACTTGTCAACATTCTCCAAAAAGGTTTGAGGATCATCAAGATGTGTTTTTGATAAAATTCATATGAGCCTTAATGTTGTTCTGGGTAAGCAGTGACTTTCACCTCCCCACTCTTCCATGGATGCAGTTTATGCCCTGTATCTTCCTGATAGTAGAGTCATGAACAGTGATCTTTATTGATTCAAGAAGGCCTGTTACTTTTGATGTTATCCTTGGCTTTTTTGTGACTTGCTGGATTGCTGTGCTCTTGGAGGAAATTTGGAAGGTCGGCACCTCTGGGGGAAAGTTCACTACTTTGCAGAGTGTTTCCCATTTGGAGATAATGGCTCTCACTGTGGTTCTTTGGAGTCCCTGAGCCTTTGAAATAGCTTTGTAACCCTTCCCAGACTGATGTATTTCAATCACCTTTCTCATCGTTTCTGGACTTTCTTTCAACTGTGGCACAGTGATTTACTGGGTAAGACTTTTTTAACAACTTCCTGCTGTTGAAAAAGTTCTATGTGAGGGTTGATTTGATTGAACAGGGTTTGCAGTAATCAGGCCTGGTTGTGTCTAGTCCAGCTGAACCCCGTTATGAATGCAGTTTCATAGATTTGGTGAATTGGTTATTACGGGGGCAAATACGTTGTCACACAGGCCCAGTTGGTATGCGATAACGTTTTTGCATCAATAAATAACTATTTAAAAACTGTATTTTTTTGCATACTCAGGTTTCCTTTGATTTTCTTATTTTGTTTTTAATTTTTCTGAAACAATTTCGTATGCGATGTAGACACGTACAGAAGAGATCAGGATGGGGCAAATACTTTTTTACAGAACGGTGTATGTGTATATCACCATGGTAAAGTACAAGTAGCTACTCATAAAGCAAAACATGCTTTGCATTGAGCAAAATAATTTAGAAACTCACTTTTGCACTTAATCTCTTCTATCCGATTCTCAATTCCCGATCGCTCGTTTCACTCTGCAGTGAACATTTGTATAGGGATACTCAGAATATTATTTCGGATTTTCCATGCCATTTTAAGAAGATACAGACTGTAACTGTATACAGTAGATATCTTATGAAACATTTCATTCTACATAGAGAACTAATAACATGATTTCATTTAAGAGCAAAGAAGTATGTTGTGATTGAACAATTTAAGAGAATTTTGGTGAATCTCATTTTTCATTCATTTTGTTCCAGGTTCTGTCCTGTCCTATACTTCTTCGTTTTCAGGGCAATGTAAAATCCAGGTTATATTTAGGCATTAAACATTTACTCTTTCAATTATGTTAAAACCATTTTCTGTTGATTTTAATCAGTCATGATTAGCACTCTTTCTAGGATGTGTTTTTTTTAGTCAGTGTTGGGCGGTCACTGCATGCTGGTGTTGCCACAGAACCCATGACTAAATTTATGGCAATGCTTGTGAGGCAGATACTGTTACAGAAATATTGTCTGCTTGTGAGCTTGAATCAGTTTCCTTCAGTAAGGTTTAACTTGACATTTTTTTGTCATTCAAGCATGAGGGGTGTAGCTTGGTGTAAAGGGATTTTTACTCAAACTCTAATAAAAAAAATTCCTGGTGAATTTTGACTCTGTTATTTAAAAAAAAAAAGTGTACACTTAAGTTCCTTCAAGGTAAAATAATGTGATAAAAGTGATGTGTCAAACAGAGATTGTATATTCACAGGGTGCGTCTCATTTATTTGTGAATCCTTGGTTTCTTTTCTCGATTCCTTTTCCTGCATCGTAGCTCCACCCACTTAGGATGCAAGGGAAGGATGAGATGTGAGGAGAAGGGAATCGAATTCATTATTCATTAATGATGACTGTGCTCAGGTGGATTTAGGGATCTGCTGTTATGTTGTTGGAGTCCCTGTAGGAAATTACATTACATTATAGTTGTGCAGTTCTGAATCTTAATGTTTTGCATATTTGGTTATTCCTACATAAGCTACAAAAAATATATTGTGTGTGACTAATGCATTAATTTAAAATGACCCATCTCTAGGCCTATATAAAGCTCATTCTCTATTGTCAAATATGAGAATATTATTTTTGTTAATGTTTTCATTTTTTTAAGTTAAAAACATATGATTAGTTAATGTAGTGGAGCTATTAACTCAAAGTCCAAAACATGCTTAGAAATGCTCTAAAATGTTTATGGCTGTCAAATATGCTATTGCATCAATAGGGTCTACATTTACAATAACTCCATGCAACATATTTACATTTACGAGTGTTCCTGCCATTGTTTGAGATTGTGGCAGATGTAAAGGAGGAGGGGAATTTATATGCCTCAGGTTTTTTGACTAGAAACACTTCTGCATAGGATACACTTGTGTATCCTCTCTCTAATATCCTATGGAAGCTTCCTTGTTCCTTGCCTCCTTATGATGCAATTAGAGAACTTGTGTGTCCTTCAGATGACTGATTTCGATTGATTTCCATGTCAGGGGCTGGAGGAGTGAGGAAATGAAGAAGCATCAATTTGAGTATTGAGAAGCACCCACAGATTTATTTCAGTTGTGTTGCAGTGCCATCTTGGAACTGGTCACTTATTTACAAGCAGAATTTTAATCCTGTTAAATTACTTTAGAAGAGTTATTTACTTTAGAAGAATGAATTCCTTAGTCATTACAATCTTCCATTCAATCCCATGCAATTTTCTTGGTCATTTTGATGCCATTTGATTTGCTGTTAAATTGTATAGGGGATTTGTTTGTTCCAATTGACACACCAATAGGCAAAATACACTCAAAGAACACTTTATTAGGAACACTATAAAAACATTGGGAAGGGCCTCTCTTTGCTCTCAAAACAGCCACAGTTTTTCATGGCATGGATTCCACAAGATGTTGGAAACATTTCTTTAAGATTCTAGTTTATGTTGACACGATCACAGCAGGCACTTTCTACAGGGTTTTTTTAGGTGTGCTTTCATAATGTGTTCATGAAGGGATGTGCCTGTTCAGCAACAATACTTAAGGAGGCTGTGGCATTCAAGAGATAATTTATCGGTATTACCGGGCCCAAAGTGTGCCAATAAAATGTTCCCCACACCATAACATCATCTCCACCAGTCTGGACTGTTTACACTATGCAGGTTGGGTCCTTGGATTCATGTTATTGGCACCAAATTCTGACCCAACCATCTCTGTGCCTCTGCAGAAATCGAGATTCATCAGAATGCTTTTCCAGTCTTCATCTGTCTAGTTTTGGTGAGCTTGTGCCCACTGCAGCCTCAGCTTTCTGTTGTTGGCTGACCGAATGGAACCCGATGTGGTCTTCTGTTGTAACTTGGTGCCTCAAGGTTCTACATGTTGTGCATCATGTGATTTGCTTTTCTGCTCATCACAGTTGTAAAGAGTGGTTATACAAGTTACTGTAGCCTTTCTGACAGCTCAGACCATTCTGGCCATTCTCCAACCTCTCACATCACTGTATTTCTGTCTACAGAACTGCCACTCACTGGATGCATTTTCTTTATTGCACCATTCTGAGTAAATTCTACATAATTGTATGAATGAGTAGATGTACAGAGATTCCTAATAAAGTGTTTGGTGAGTGTATGTTTTCAGTCTGTAAAATTAATTAGATGATTCATCTTTATTCCAAAGTGGTTACGTCTACATTTAACAAATGTGCCAGTTATTAATGGAAGATTTATTTTGCACTCAGGCGATTATCGGTTGATTAAACATGGCAGTTTTATGTAATCCTATCCATTGCATCTATCAAATTCTTGTGTTAAAATGGATATTTAATTTTAATTTAATTTATCAATTTGTATAGCGCTTTTTACAATGGTACATTGTCTCAAAGCAGCTTTACAGAAATATCATTTTTACATTTACAAGCGACTTACTAATGAGAGCACATTCACACACCAATGGTAGCAGAGCTGCCATGCAAGGTGCTAGCTTGCCATTGGGGGCAACTTAGGGTTCAGTGTCTTGCCCAAGGACACTTCGGCATGGGATCACCTGGGCTGGGATTCGAACTGCCAACCCCACGGTTGGTGGATTAGTGGACAACCCGCTCTACCGACTGAGCCACAGCTGCCCCAAATATTGATACATGGTTCTCCTTTTTGTACATCACATCCTGAGACCCGTTGCATTTATTATGACACTCAAAATCTTTGACAAAATGGGATTCTAAATGTGTTATTTGGGTTTACTAATTATGAAAGGAAATAATTTATTTGCAATTTAATTATTTTACTGGCACAGTATTACAATGCTAAACCCCTTTTTCTGTCCGGGGGGGGGGGGGGGGGATGACATGCTGTATTCAAACATTAACTACCTCATGCTACAAGAAAGCAGGAATTAAAACATTAAATTTTCCAAATAGTATAATCTTGAATTTTCATTAGATTATGTGCTTCAGATTTGATTTATTTGTTTATTTTATCGAGGTTTTTTTTTTTTTTGTACGCATGTCTGTATTTACATCAGTGTGTGTGTGTGTGTGTGTTTATTTATTTATTTAACCTTTGCTTTATTTCAGGACAAATAAAAGGTATTACAGCACCATCACTAGGTCTATATCTCAAATGGATCCGTGTTTCTTACACAAGTGCACCACATGTATAAGGTGTTAAATAAGCGTTCACACGCCCTGCATAGTGTACTTCATGTCCCATAGGTGGCTGTTTGGCCGAGTGGGCGTGGTCTAGTGAGGATTTTTTTTTTTTTATTGGAGCGACTTCATCTTGTACTTCCTAGTGCAGCTCCACGCACACATCTCACTCTGTCCGCCTTTATATTCGACCGACTTTAGAAATAATCTCTCGACGAGGTCCAGCGCCGCCGAAATCTGCTCATCATGGGGCTGACTAACGATCCGAACTACAAGAAACTGGAGCAATGGTACAAATCCAACGCTGCAACCTTGAACATGAGGAAGATGTTCGAAGAGGACAAGGACAGATTCTCTAGATTCAGGTAAATCCAGAGTGGGACTTTCTCCTGACATACTGCTGTGACGTGGAGGTAAAGGTGTGAGTATAGTATTAATAAGGTGGCATCTGAAAGCGCTCTTTGATGTCGCACAGGATTGCAACACGGGGCCAATAGTGCCATCATACTGCCACAGATCCGGTCCACGAGTCTGTGTTAATGTAGAAATAACTGCTCTGTGTGTGTGTGTGTGTGTGTGTGTGTGTGTGTGTCCTTCCATCCGTCTCTCCCTTAATCAAGCTGTCCTGCCTGCATTAACCAGCGCTAGCGGATGCTAAGCTAGAAAGACAGTATCTAGCTGAGCAGTGTACAAGGTCATTGAGTTTTCAATACATACTGAGTGGAAGGAGCTCGTGCGTCGCGACAAATAAATCAATTTAAAGCCAAATAAAGCCAATGCTATATGTGCATTCATGCCAGGATGTAATTAAAATATTACCGGGCCTCATCTAACCGCGATGGTTTGTTATTTCTGTGGTGTGAATAGAGGTTTTATATGGAAGCAGGAGCAACACTGGGCCGCTCAGTGGTTTGTGTGCGCGTGCGTTGGTAGCAGAGCTACGTGTGAAACTGCACGCACGCGGAGTTTAGCCATTCAGGCTGAATATCATTTATCAATTTGTATAGCGCTTTTTTACAATGGTACATTGTCTCAAAGCAGCTTTACAGAGATATCATTTTTACATTTACAAGCGACTTA
>JAFFST010044806.1:144721-159234 GCA_022414735.1 Noturus placidus | reverse complement strand
TGGAGACTTTGGGTGTTTTTATGTTTAAGGGTTTTTGGGGGGAGGGGAAATCACTCCGGCTCTAATTGACTATTTATATCCCTATGGTTTACTTTATTAGATGGTTAGTAGTGATATTGATCCCAGCACGGCGAGGACAGGCATTTTAAGATTTTTAAGATTTTAAGATCTAATAAATAGATCTTTTAAGATTTATTAGTTGGAACATCATAGGTATGGGTAATCCTGTTAAGAGATCTAAGGTTTTTATATATTTTATAAATTTGAAACTTTTAAAAACGCTGATATAGTATTTTTACAGGAGACTCACTGTTGTGTTAAAGATCATAGGTTATACTGCCCTTGTGTCTAATGCCTGTTGTTGGGTTTTATAATATTTATACAACCAGCAATAGTTAGTGTAGCCATCCTGTGCCGGGGTTAGGGGGGGGGGGATTAATCAAGTGTAAATGAACCACATGTAAAATGACATATAAATGAATCATATATAAATCTTGTGGGAGGTATATTACTGGGGTTAAAAGTTTGATTCTGTATGGATTTATGAAAATGAATCATATGTAATTAAATCACATGTACATGAATCATAAGTAAATTGATCATATGTAAACTGTTATCGGGGTAAAAAAAAATGTTGATTCTGTATTGATATATCTTGTTGTACTCTGAAAAGTGTATGAGAATCAATAAAAATTGATAAACAAAAAAAAAACTGACAGATGCTTCCGTTAAAAACCTTTTGATACGTGCTGTATGATTACATGCAAATTGCTGTGACGTGAAAACTCCAAATAAGCCGTAAAGTTAAAAATTTAAAGTTCGAGTGCTTTTCTTCCTGTTTTCTTCAAAACAAAAAGTAGCATTGTAATGACGTAAGCATGCTCAGGGTGGAACATTAATTAGTGCAGTGTGAGTGCAGGCCGGCGGTGGAGTGGGAACGGGGAACAATCATGCTTGGGTCAGATACAAGGCAACCGAGCCTAGTGCGAGTACTCCATTAGATATCACAGATGGTAATTTGCTTGAATTAGCTATTTGTACATGGTACATTAAATTTTGGACATAAATTTTCTCATGCAGATCTTTTCTGTTACTGATATGTTTAAAAAATGACCTGCATTACGTTTATTATTAAAGGTGAGATCGTCTATTTTAAGTCAAAAAAACCTCTTGTAATCACCCCCACTCCTGTCTGTCATCTCTCCGTTATCTGGGCAGGCAACAAGACAACCAATCAGAAAGCTCCATTTCTCACATTCAGGAGTTTTAGCCTCGGTATGGTTTGGGGGTGTGGCTTTGGCGGGAACAGTAAAAGGAAGACTATGTAATTGTTTGTGTTTTGAGTCTGCACACTGAACAAACAAGTTTCAAAACTTTGGTAAATGTTTGCCAAAATTGATAATATTCAAGTAACAATGTTTGGGCATGAAACTGTGTAACAAAGCAAACGTCCTGCTTTTCTCATATGATGGGTTCCTTACAAAAAAAACTATTTTGAATCATGTCAGTACCATGTGTAACAAGTTGTTAAAAATCAAAGGTATAATCTCATCTCTGTGAGTTCAAAAAGTCAGGCGTTTTGGCGTATTTCCATGTTTTGTTTTCTTGAGCCAGAGTTGCTTGATGTTATTGCGGAGTTAGAGGAGGTCAATGGACAGCAAAATTTGTCCATTTTATGCTGTGCTCCTATGATGGTGCAGTGTGTCAGGATCGAGGAAAAACATTAAAATAGCAGGTACACCCTTATTTGAAATGTCGCTTGTCTGAAAGCAACTCCTTGTAACGATTCAAAATGCATAGTAGCACACAGTTTTTATACTCTGACAAAAGCAATATTAATTTGCTAAGTAAACCAGTTTCTTTCATCTATAAACCAAGTGACCCCATGTTGTGACCCCTGGCTTGGGAACCCCTATTTTAAACATTTTGGCACAAAGCACAGCAAGTTTTTAGTTTATTAAAGTATGCAATAAGTGTTTATATTTTCTTCACTTGCTCACCTTGGCTCTTAGCACCTGAGCAGACAGTGTAGCAAAGCTAGCCAAAGATAAAGCTAACACATTGTGTAACTGTTTAAACTCTGCACTCAATGGCCTTGATACAGTATTTACAAATTCTCATGCATCATTTTGAAATGTCAAGCTTCAAATGTCCCGGTGTGTTTGTCTTTTCTAGACTTTCACCACTCAGGAGACCATCACTAACGCCGAGTCTGCTAAGGAATGGTTCCTGAAGACTGCGCAGAATGTGAGTGTCCTGAGTCTAATACGTTCTGAAATCTTTACATGCTGCAAGGTTCTGAGTTGACACAGTAATGTGGTTTATTTTGCAGGCTTCGACAGTGGCCAAACATTTCGTGGCTCTCTCCACCAATGGGGTGAGTCATTCATTCAGAAAGTACTTGCAGTATTCATGTATCTTTATGGACAGTAAATTATTAATGCGTGCCAAATTAAGTGGAAATCGAATTGTTACATTTCTCTTCTTCTTCAGCCCAAAGTGAGCGACTTTGGCATCGACACTGAGAACATGTTTGAGTTCTGGGATGTGAGTATATCACACTGATTCATTTAAACAAAATGGAGCCTTGTGTTTAACATCTAAACCTGGAGGAGTGACTTACTGCACGCAGTGTCCCCGACCCAGCATGATATTAGTGATTTACTGAGTGAAGATTTGTTCATTGCATGATTTCTTGCAAAATGCTATGCCTTATAATAAGGAAATGTAGAGCTATTTAACAGTGTGCTTGTTCCTTTTAGTGGGTTGGTGGGCGCTATTCGCTGTGGTCGGCTATTGGTTTGTCTATCGCTCTGCACGTAGGTATGTCAGCTCGTGAATGATGCCTCAATGTTGCTTGGATCAACTATGTCACCAATTTAATGAATGATTTAATAGTAGCCTGCATTATGTTTTTTGGGGGGTTTTTTTTTGTGTCTTTCTGCAGGTTTCGACAACTTCGAGCAGCTTCTAGCCGGTGCCCACTGGATGGTGTGTACTTTACATGTTTCTTTACAAGTTTAGAAATATACAAATCTGTAACACGGTCTCTTCTGTAGTTTTAGTCTGGACTGCTTTTTTTTTAAAAACATATTTGATTTTATTATGTATGTGTGTGTTCAATGTGGTAAATGTAAACATGCTGATGGAATTGGGATAGGATAAGTGTCTGACTGATCGATCCCATATTCCAGATCGTGATCATTCGAAATGGGTTGGTTAATTTCTTTGAACACACCTGCAACCTTGATTAGAGTAGCTGAATTTAGTTATGAGAACTGGGTACTCTCATCAGAATCAGAAAAGGTTTTATTGCCAAGTACAGTTTTTAGCACATACAAGGAATTTGTTGTGGTGTTGATGGTGCACGTCACACATTTACTAAGTGGAATAATACTACACAGTATGTATAAATTCCAGAAAAGATAGACATAAATAGACTAAATTAAGAAAATGGAATGGTGTGTAGCCAGTATGTATAGTATGTACACAGTATGTATAGTATGTACACAGTATGTATAATTACAGAATAAGTTAGACATAAATAGACTAAATGAATATATGTACACAGTATGTATAGTATGTACACAGTATGTATAGTTACAAAATAATATGGGCATAAATAGACTTAGAAAAGAAGGAACAGTGGCATGAAAGTCAGTGATTGGAATGTGGACTGAGTTCGTGTGGATTCCGGGCCTTATTAATAAGGCTAGTGGCGGACGGGAAGAAGCTATTCCTGTGGCGTGAGGTTTTGGTCTTGATGGCCCTCAGCCTCCTACCAGATGGGAGTGACTCAAATATACAATGTCTGGGGTGAGAGGGGTCGGCAACAATCTTTTCAGCACGCTTCAAACTCCTGTTGACATACAGGTCTTGGAGCGACGGCAGATTGCAGCCAATCACCTTTTCTACGGACCGAATGACACGCTGCACCCTGCTCTTGTCCTTGACAGTGCTAGCAGCGTACCAAATGGTGATGAAGGCTGTGAGGATGGACTCAATGATGGCTGTATAGAAGTGCATCATCATTGTCTTCGGCAGATTGAATTTCTTCAACTGCCGCAGGAAGTACATCCTCTGTTGTGCTTTCTTGATGAGGGCACTGATGTTCAGCTCCCACTTAAGATCCTGGGCGATGATGGTGCCCAAGTAGCGGGAGAACTGGGTACTCTCATGTTGACAGGAAAAACAGTGAAACAAACCTTTTTTTGAAATTTGAAGTCAACATTGGCCTAATAAGGACGTTATGTGACCCTGTAGAGGTCACTAAAAGATTTCTTTTGTTCACACAATGCAGTAGAAGATACCGGTCAGGTTTATTTATCCTCTCACTATGTTGATATAATTGAACCTATGTTTCAGTTCATTTGTGCATGCAAGTCTCTCTGTTTTGGTCTGTCATAGATGGGAATCCAGAATGTTAATGCGTGTAATGTGTAGTCCAATCTATATTATATTAATGTCTCAATAACACACTTCCATGCTTAAGTACACTATAATTAAATCTCTATCCATAGCAGAGCAATTGGTTATAACCTGCTAATCCACTGAATCATGCTGATTTCTTTAGATGAGAGCAAAAAAGTTTACCAAAAGGTAGCCACAATTTTATTAATGTACAAACTTACAAACATACGATTTAGAGCCTGAAAAAGCAAATAATTGGCACATGTTTCAATTTTGTGACTTATGTATGTACAAGATGTGTGTATATGGGGCGGCTGTGGCTCAGTTGGTAGAGCGGGTTGTCCACCAATCGTAGGGCTGGCGGTTCAATTCCCGGTCCACATGACTCCACATGCCAACGTGTCCTTGGGCAAGACTCCGAACCCCAAGTTACTCCTGATGGCAAGCTAGTGCCTTGCATGGCAGCTCTGCTACCATTGGTGTGTGAATGGGTGAATGAGACACAGTGTAAACCACTTTTGGTAAAAGCGCTATATAAGTGCGCCATTTGACATATCTCACAGTAACTCTGCAGTACCTGTAACTCCGCAATTAAATGCATATTAATAACAGGGTCTTTGTTTTTTCCTGGTTTGTTTCAGCTCCTCACCTTGACTCTCTATTTTATAGAGTGGGGGGGCTATGAACAATAAGCACTGCCTGTGTACTGAAAGCCTTTAAATTTACAATAGTGTTACTGCTGCGTTCTCCATCATACAGGATAAGCACTTCTGCTCAGCTCCACTGGAGCAGAATGTTCCTGTGCTGCTTGCCTTGCTGGGTATCTGGTACATCAACTTCTTCCAGGCTGAGACTCATGCCATGTTGCCCTATGACCAGTACATGCACCGCTTTGCAGCGTATTTCCAACAGGTCAGTTACGTAAAAACCCACAATGTGTGAAACACAAACGGTTGCATTTCATCATGCAGAATGCTGAGTAGAAATGCTGGTTTTGTGAGCTTTGTAGAACAATGTTCGTATTGATGACATTTTGTGTAAGTATTTGTGCAGTGTCCTGTGTAATCGAAGCCTGGTGTTTATAGGGTGACATGGAGTCTAATGGAAAGTACGTCAATAAGAATGGAACTCGAGTGAACTATCACACAGGACCCATCGTATGGGGAGAACCCGGGACAAACGGCCAGCATGCTTTCTACCAGCTCATTCACCAAGGTACATAATAAGGGCTCTGTGTCATATCATGCTCTGTGCATATTCTTGCGTTATACACCATGTACCTGAACATTTATTCATGTAGCAGATGCGTTTATCCAAAGCGGTTCACCCTCTTCATCTCCCTCCTCTGGCTTCCTGTAGCCAGACTGCAGAATTTGTCATTATTTTCAAAAAAACAGCCAAAGACCCACCTCTTCTGTGAACACAAAACTAACCCCTAAAACGCCAACCCCACATTATACTAAAAAAAAAAACTTCCTTACACCTCTACTCTGCACTTTGCTTTTCTAGAACACAATTATAAATCTTGTATAGTAGCACTACTTGTATTGTTCTCCGCTTGATCTATCACTTTGCTTGTATTTCCTCATTTGTAAGACTCTTGATAAAAGCATCTGCTAAATGAATAAATGGATAATGTGGGGCTGGCAGGTTAGGAGCTGGGTCTTTAGCTGTGTGGTATTTTTATTTTATTTTTTTTTGAGGATAATGACCGATTCAGCAGTCTTGATTGTCTCGGAAGCTCATTCCACGACTGAGGGACAGATAGTGTAAAGGTTCTGGAAAGGGATCTTGAGCCACGCTGAATAGGCAGTCGTTAATCGATCGTAGATTGTGTAAGGGAGCGTAAACCTCAAGGAGAGTGTTGAGGTAGGGGGGTGCTGTTCCAGACAAGGTCTTGGACCTGAGCATCAAGGCCTTGAATTTGAACATCTAGTACCACAAATATTTTAGGGTAGAATGTCTGGAATTCGCTGTTGATGTTTTGAACTAAACTGAAAAAACAAATTACTGCGAGTAACTTGCAAGACCGAATAGCACCAAAATTGCCTCCACAAGAATACATGTGTTTGGTTTATTACATTTTTTTTACATCTGATATGTTCGGCATAAACCTTTTTGCTCTGAATTTGTCCGTATTAATGCACATCATTCTCTGTTGGTTCCTCAGCCATTTTAAACCTCACTACTCCGAGTTTCAGAATTCTACAGTTTATTTAGTCAGCGAGTTATACTATATCATCCAGATATTAATAGCATGGTTTTTTAATTCGTTTTTTTTTTTTTTTTACACCTCAGTACCCCTCAGTGTGTACACAACACTAAAAGTAAGCAATATGAGACCTGGTTTAAGGCTTCAGTCGCCAAATTGAGCTGAAAATTATTTTTTTTTTACTTTTTGTACTTCTGCAGATCTACACCAAAGTAAACTGTTAAATTTTACTTTGTGAACTTCACAACATTGAGCATTAAATGCACATTAGCATATGTTCTGTATAGTAATAAAATATGCATTAAAGGATGCCCGGGCATGCTAATCAGCAGATTAGTGATTCCCAGAAAATGATTTTTTTTATAGCAGCATTTGCCAATTAACCCCCCCCCCCCCTTATTTTATATTAAAGTGCTGTACTTTTTTATTTTTTATTTAATTTTTTTTAAGCAGTTTAGTTATATTTAAAGTTGTGGAATGTCTATGAAACAAGTTAGTTTGTGTTATTACTTGCCGCTATTATACATGGCTTTTATATAGACAGCTTATATACAAAAACATGCAGCTTGTCAAGAAGATAGAAAGTGCAACATTCTCTGTCTGATCACTTTCCCATGACTGAAAACGTACTGTAAATGTTAAATATTAAATTAACATCTAACAGAAATTGATTTTTTTTTAACTTGATCTGTTTTATTACTAGGCTGTGCTTGCGTGTGTTTTCTGGGGAATGGAAGCCTTCTTTTAATCTGATGGGTTATCTAATTTTTTTTTTTTTGTAGGGACTCGTATGATTCCAGCTGACTTCCTCATACCTGTTCAATCTCAGCATCCAATCAGAGATAATCTGCATCATAAGGTATGTGTTCAGATTGCATTCCATTTTGTGAATCAGGTGACTAAAAAAAACCCCAATTCTGTACAGATGACCTGCACAATGTTGTAAACCTTCATCACAAATTGAGTATAACATACCGGAGAACAGTACTGAGATGCGTGTTGTGCATTTTATCATTATAATGGATTTTCTGCTTGTTTCAGATACTGATGGCTAACTTCTTGGCTCAGACTGAGGCTCTGATGAAGGGAAAGACACCAGATGAAGCCAGAAAGGAGCTGGAGGCTGCTGGCATGAGTGGTGATGCTCTGGAGAGACTCCTGCCACATAAAGTATTCCGAGGAAACAAGCCAAGCAACTCAATCATTTTCAAGAAGCTGACTCCTTTCATGCTTGGAGCTCTGGTTGGTAAGTGCTGAACATGGTGATAGGCGGTACTGTAGGAGTCATTACATTATATGCTGCTATTATCTTGTTACCCAGAAGCGTTTCACTATTGTATATGTTTTAGGTGTATACACGTTCATATAACCCAGGATAAAATGAAGAGGGCAAAGAAATGTAGTTTGTTTTACAGTTGCGCTTCATTAAAGTAACAAAATGGGCAAATGGTATTAATTTTTCTTTTTTAAGATTTCAGTTCAAAAGATAGTTTTCACTTGAAAACTTGAAATTGATATAAATAACTAACTTGGATGGCCACTGTGTGTGTATATATTATGTAAACCTTAAGTATAATAGTCATTACATTTAATGTGTGGTTTTTTTTTGTATTTTTAGCGATGTATGAGCACAAAATCTTTGTACAAGGTGTGATGTGGAATATCAACAGTTATGACCAATGGGGGTGAGTAGTAACATTTCCTAATTTACTCTGAAATGGCCATTATAAACCTCAGTACTGCACCCTCTCCAAAATCCTAAGGCTATAATAAAATGGGAGTGAGGGAGCACTAGTGTGTGCTATTGAACTGTGTTTTAGTGATGAACATGGTCTAAAGGAATGCTGTGATCTGTTCTTAGTGTGGAGCTGGGTAAACAGCTGGCGAAGAAGATTGAGCCTGAGCTGCAGGACGATTCTGAGATCCACACTCACGACTCCTCCACCAATGGGCTTATTGGCTTCTTCAAGAAAAATCGTGCATAAATTGCTCAGTCAGACCTTCTGCCGCACCTCTCTGATGGAATCACTGGATTACACATTCAAGCCCTGATGTACTCTAGGCTTAATTCAAGAGGAATAGCACTTTACCTATGCGACCATTGTCTATTTGATTGTGTTTGTGCATTGTGAGATTTGACTGTACACATCTGCCTGTTCTAATCTGTAAAAGGAATCTCTATTCTTGTATGCACTGCCCGGTCTGTAATTCTGGAATCCCCCTCTTCCTACACGCTTTGTCATCTTGGTCTGAACCAGCTGGTCAAAATAAATATCTATTTATCACTTTGTTGTTTTGTGGGTTCTGGTGATTAAAATATTTTGAATATCTACTTAACATTTGTTTTAATTTGTTCTTACTTAAATCATGCTCAGGCCCAGAGTCTTAACTAATTATACCAATATCTATATCTTAAATAAAACATGCCATAACAAGGTCCCCTTAAGGTAAGTCAAGGTCTATTCACAAATACAGTGATTTTGTCGCTGCCAGTCGGTGTTCTTACTACTGGCTGCAATAGCATGCCACCCATGTGCACAATTAACATTCCATAACATTTCTTGCTGAAAAAATTTACTATGCTGTAGGGAGAGCGATCTTTGATCAAATTCGCCAATGTGTGTTTCGGTTCTCGGACCCATATCCAGTGACTTTTTTTTCTTTTTTTTTTCTGTGGTTCCCTCCATCGGCAGAGCTCCAGATACTATGCACCTTCAAAGTTTGATCTCAGTCGAGCTAAAGCAATAATTTGATGTTTTAAAATGTCATGTAAACACTAGTCCAACTGAAATCGAACCTCTGAAAAACACCTGACTTGAGCCTGGTCGGGGATCAGTGAGTGATCCACACGCCACGCAGCTTACTGATTAAGCATGTGACCTTGCTTTTATTAATGACGCTGAGCATTATCACCTGCTCTCTGTGTGGGTGTGTGAGGGAGAGCAGGGATAATGCTAGTCCACTACAGTCTCACTGACTTTACCACATCAAAAATAGGAACTACACTTTGATTCTTCCATCCTTAACATGAGTATCAAAAGAGAGAAGCGTGAGGTATAGTTTTGCAGTATCAGTTGTAATGTTTTGATTTTTTGTTATTTTATGAGATCCCCATTGTGGATGACACGTTTGAATTATTGGCTTAATTTGGAGCAATAATTAACAAAAGGATGAAACAAATTAAGATTTTTTTCCTTAATGGTATATTACCTACAGGTCTTGTCATTTCCTTCTCTCTATTTCAATTTTCCAGTTTGAATTTTAATCAGGCCTTTATATAAAAAATATATGTATATATATTGCCAAAGCTTTAACACAAAACCAATAATAACAAGAAGAGATGTACAATATAAAAAAATAACAAATCTCACTCACTCTTAAATAAAATCCAAAAAGTATTTTTGTTACATAGTATATCCATTTTTGCTGGCGTTTGATAGATGGGAACAAAGTTGACTTTAATTTCTTTATTCTTATATAATCACATTAATTAAGTCACATTAAATCAGTCTCTAACACAATAATGAGACAAGTACACCTTGACCAAACATAGCCTTATTTCTATAGATTTTACACCGATTGTTCTCTAAGATATAAATGACTAGAAATCTGTTTTTGTGGCTTTAACATTTTTGGGAGGAGTATTCCCAGACCCCCATTCATAAATCTCTAGTGACATCCTTGGTTACATTCAATCCTTTATGAAAGCCTATCTGAAAATTAGCTTGTCATTCACCAATGATACTGATACTGTTATTTAACAAGGATACTGTTATTTGACAAAATTAATATTTTTCATAACTACGGAAATTTAAGACAGTCTTCAATAGTAGCCATAGACTTTGAACCTCAAAACAGTATACTTTTCAGCATAGTTGAAAGTTATCCACATGATGATTCAGAACATTTTATAGTACAACAGACCAAGGTGGTTATAAGCTATCTTGTAAACTTGACACCAGTACTTCCAGTTTTGCCCTTAACCTTTAACCTACCTGCTACGCAACACAGCAATTAACTGGCCTGCAAAAAATATGTCCAGAAGATATATAAAATAATAAAAAAATCTTTTGAATGTTTTCTTATGTGTAAAAAGTGAAAACTGATCAGGATTGTGCATTACTGGCAAATACATTACAGTTGAAATGCAGGTGCTGTGGAGTATCAGAAACAATACACTAATTAATCGGTTCTTATTTCTGGTCAGTTCTTTGGGGACTGGTGAACAATACAGGAGTGCTTGGACATGCATGTGATGGAGAACTGAATGTGAATTTTGTTGCCGGTATGAAGGTAATTAAAGTGTTCCTGCATTTCATAAGACAAGGAAAAGTATTCATTGGTATGCCTTAAATATATTATGCTGTATGTATTTATATCCACGATGCACACACAGTGATATCAGTGTGAATATTGCATGTACTAGAATTGCTCTATTATTGCACTTAAAGTATATTCAAATGACCGACCCAGACAGTTCAGATGAGAACAAGCATTAGAATGAGAAACCATTTTGCCATTTGAGTCAGATGTTTCAGGTATTTGTTGAAGAAAGCATGGTTGTGTTTTTTTTGTTGATGTTAAGAGTTGATGATAAGATGACAGGTTCCAGCGAACGAACTCAACCTGAACCTACTCACATAAAAAGGCGGATTTTGAGCTTCCTTGGCTGTGTGTAGGGTGTGGCTTGTATGAGATAGTACAGCTATGTGAAAGGTTAAGCAAAGGGAAGGCTGACTGTGACTCAGTGCAGCTTATTTAAGTGTCAGGGTGGATTCTCTTCCAGGTGTAGTGGTGAGAATGGAGATAAGTGGAATGGAGCTCTGGCTGTGTGTGTTGATCACAGCTACCATTGCTGCACTGCTGATGGTGAGATGGAGAAGAAGTCACTTGTCATGGTCAGTGGGGCTAGTGGTGGTGGAGGTGATGCTGTGCTATTGGATATCAAACGGAAGTGTGGCAGCGATACTGCTGAGTGCCAGCGGTGGCTGCTGTGTGATCCTCTTTGCTGCAGGAAGAAAAGAGGACATATTGCCTGGCAAAGGCAAAGCAGTGCTCATTACAGGTAATGTGCTTTATTGTTCACAGTACTGTTCAAACAGTGATTGTGAAACTTAATATCTTATTTCCTGAACTTATTTATTCAAAGAAGTTAATTGTAAAATGCAAATAAGTTCAAAACCAATATATGGAGTATAAAATCATGTATGGATCCTTTGTTCATGCTTCAATCTGAATTAAAAAAAGAAAAAAGATTACTCTTGAATCTAACCTTTATTCTAAAGTGTATAGTGTGTATGGTTTAAGTGAAAATCTCTCAGGAATTCTTAACATTTCTCAAATTTCAGCTGATTTGCTTCTGGATAAGTGTTAAACTAAGGTGTGGTAATGACTTCATGCAGATGCCAATATACCATTGAACATTTTCCATCAGTATAGAGAATAAAATTAGGACAGTATGTTGTGGAGAACATGAGAGCCAATATGATGTCAATAAAATTACGTTACTTGCATTACAAACTTATTGTTATGGAAACAATATTAAGTAAAATGCATTTTTAAAATAAATCACGTTTTACGAGCCTGCGTCAGTTAATAAACTGCGTCAGCTTCTGTATGCACATAGGTACTCATGTGATATACCTTTTGGAAAGCTAAGATTCTTGTGATTTGACAGAGACCACCAACATACACACACTTAAAAAACTGAGGCAACTTACCTATGAAACCTCATAATACCTCATAAAAAACCTCCTGACAAAAACTGTCTTGTTACAATGGCTGTACTGTATAGAGTGGATCTATTTCTTTAAGTGGAATCACTCCCCTTACCATTGATTTCTGATTGGTAATTAGCCACGCGCATTGATATGTTACACTCTCTTGCTCTGGTAAATATTCAAGTTAATTTTACCTCCAAGTGTCTAATACAAAGACACACCACTGGCAAAGGTCAAAACAATCCAATAATGTAGGGAGGGGGGGGGGTAAAAAAAAAAGAACATCTGATATATGCGGTTGAAGATGGATGGATGGATATATATATATATATATATATACAGTGGTGTGAAAAATGTGAACAGGTGTGGCACTAATCAGGCCTGGGTGTGGCTAGAGAAATTGAACTCAGGTGTGGACAACCACAGTTATAGTAAGGGGGGCAATCACTTTTTCACACAGGGCCATGATGGTTTGGATTTTTTTTCACCTTTAATAATAAACACCTTCATTTACAAATTGCATTTTGTGTTTACTTGTGTTGTCCTTGACTATTGTTTAAATTGGTTTGATGTTCCGAAACACTTAAGTGTGACAAACATGCAAAGGAACAGGAAATGAGGAAGGGGGCAAACATTTTTCACACCACTGTATATATATATATATATATATCAGATGTTCTTTTGTTGTACCTTACTCTGTAATTAGGCACAGTAAAACCAGCTCGTGTTGCCTCTGCAGGTCTTTTGCTCCATCTGTGAAAGTCAGAATATTGTAATTTATTTATATTTTGAAATTCTGAAACAACGAATAGCTTTAAATTATGAAACTACGGTACATTTTTGTAAATGACTGGATGTGTGATATTAACCCTTTTTATCCTAGGTATGTATCCATGCTTACCAAGGGTCCTTTGGAGTCTCCAAGGTTAATTTTTGTTGAATGCATGGACATACCTTTAGAAAACATGTAAAATATACAATTTCTTTGGTATTGTCATCAAATTTGAACTTGGACTTGAAAAAGCTTCAAGCTGTGGTGTAATTGTGTTTTCCAGCTAATAGCTCCCAGCTGTAGTCATCTGCATGGAAAAAAAAAAAAAATAATAATAATAATAATAATAATAATCAGGTGGGGAAAAACACATATTTCAGTGTGTTCAAACTTCTATTATTCAATACCAGTAGCACTTACAGAGGGAAAACGTCAGATTGTCACCTTTCAAAAGAGACCAAATCCACGCATGTACTCCAGATGGTTCAGGAACAGCTTTTATTTTACTTTGGGTATGCTTTAGATAGGTGTTTTAGGCTAATTTTACAGGAGTTGACCAATGAGCATGTTCTTTAATGAATCACCGGAAATCTGAAAAAAATGACTGAAAGAACTATGAGCTTCACTTTGTATTGTATTGTTTTAGGTTTGATAGCTTTTAAAGTAAAGTAATTAGTAATCTGATTACTGATTACTGCATGTAAAAAGTAATGTTATCAGATTACAATTTTAAAGTAGTAAATAGTCATCTGTAGTGGATTACTTTTTTTTTGAGTAATTTACCCAACAGTGTGTGTGTGTGTGTGTGTGTGTGTGTTTAACAGGTTGTGACTCTGGTTTTGGATACAATCTTGCTAAAATCCTGGACAAAGCTGGGATAACAGTGTATGCTGGAGTGCTGGAGGAATTTGGACCTGGCGCACAGAGGCTCAGGGAAATTTCTTCTGCACAGCTTACCATCCTACAGATGGATATCACTGACTTCAACCAAATCTCTGAAGCACATACGCTTATCAAGAGTCAAACAGGAGAGGCAGGTAAATGCCAAGACACGTTTCAGTAAAAAAATACAGTATGTACTAGACTTGAGCACTTGGTGTGGTTAATTCTTTATCAAAACCTAATACAAAGATTTGCTTGTCTTTCAACAGTGATGTATAAAACTACACAACCTAAAACTACACAACAAATATAAGCAAACTGGCCGGCGAAATATTTCAAACAGGGATTAAATACAGTGCCTTGCGAAAGTATTCGGCCCCCTTGAATTGTTTGACCTTTTGCCACGTTTCAGGCCTCAAACATAAAGATATAAAACTGTAATTTTTTGTGAAGAATCAACAACAGATGGGACACAATCATGAAGTGGAACCAAATTTATTGGATATTTCAAACTTTT
>JAFFST010044806.1:120848-137595 GCA_022414735.1 Noturus placidus | reverse complement strand
GTACCGGACATCCATTGTCCCGAAGTCAATGGTTTTTTTATGGGTTTTTGCTTAAATGACTGAAATAAGGTCTGTGGTTAACACAAGATCAAGATATGTTCACTTTTTATACTATGACATGAAATACATCAGTAATCTCCCACTCAGGGTATGTCTTGAAAAAGACTGTTGCTAACAAGTGGCTAAATGGGACTACAGGGACTGTCTGGGACATCAAACATCAACAAAAAACTCATCTACTACAGCCTCGAAACATGCAAGAATCAAATTTTTGTCGGTCATAGGTTATTTTCGGACATAATCCAAAAGCCAATGAAAAAATCCTATTGGCTTTTTTGTGGATAGAACTGGGGTGATCCTGACTTCTGGGAAGTCCTACAGAAATACTTCTTCCCTGCAGGATTGACGATTTCCACATTAGTGTCGGACACTTGAAGAGGGGACATCCCTCTCTCTTAATGCAGAGATAAAGTCCATCTCTACAACAGTTATTACATTTATAATGGTGAAGATGCCAATGTGCATGTAAAACCAGCCCCATTCACAAAGTGCCAGATTTACTAAGGAGATCACGAGAAAACAAAGAACAAAATGAATAACACATGGCCGCTTAGGGCTTGCATAGTTATTACCTGCTTAAAACCTGAATATCTTGTGGAACAAATGAAAATATTTATCTACTTTTAGTGAATACATGGAGGCAATATCATCACCCAGTTGGCAGCAACAGAAAAGAGAAAAAGAGGTTGCATCTTCATCCACAATGATGATCGTCTTATCCATTACTCTCGCTGTCTGTAGATGCACTCCATACTTGGTCACATCGTCCCTAGCAGTTTACTGGTTGTTACTGAAACCATAACCACAGGAAGAAGAGAAAATCTTACTCTTTTGCTTTAAGTTCAGGCAGGTCCAAATACCAATGTTCATCGCTTATGATCCTCTTCTCTGCTTCCTCTAGTTGTTTCTTCGCCTCTGCATCAAGACCTCTTTGCATAAACTGCAGAGGGAAAAAAAAACGTTGTTATTGACGTAGTGTGCAGTTAGACAAGAAACAACCCCTAAAGCAAAACTTGAAGTATCCACTGCACATTTATTTCCCTCAATCTGACATTTACAGAAACTTGATCCCAAATTGACCTGCTGAGGCTCAGTGGGTAGAGCGGGTTGTCCACTAATCCACTAACCGTGGGGTTGGCGGTTCGAATCCCAGCCCGGGTGATCCCATGCCGAAGTGTCCTTGGGCAAGACACTGAACCCTAAGTTGCCCCCAATGGCAAGCTAGCACCTTGCATGCAGCTCTGCTACCATTGGTGTGTGAATGTGGTCTCATTAGTAAGTCGCTTGTAAATGTAAAAATGATATTTCTGTAAAATCTGCTTTGAGACAATGTACCATTGTAAAAAGCGCTATATAAATTAATTATTATAGATTAAAATCCCGCGAGATAAATAATAACGAGCTAATTAATGACGCGTTTATTTATTTTTTGTCGCAGTGAAAACTACAAATCCTAAACAACAATTATTTATTGTGCTTTATTGTGGCTATTTAATCAGCGCGTGCACGCTTTCATTAATTCGCCTTCACGAAGCACTTTACGGCGAGCAGGAGAGCGCGCGTGCGTTAGCTTGCTGTGGATGTCTGCTAGCGAGAAACCAACACTTACCTTCATCCGTAACAGGTTTTTCGACAATTTCGTTGAGCCGTCATGTGGCATTTTAGCAGATTATTGTTACAAATTTCCTACTTGTAAATTATATAAAACAGAAATACGCGCAACTACTTTTGCGTTCTGTTTTTTTTTTTTTCCCCCAATGAAGCATCTAGGTAACAGTATCATATAAACATGCTCCACACGCGCATAAATAGAGAGACACACTGCGCATGCGCACAAGGCCTGCACAAGACCCACTTAATCGCACAGCGGCTGCTAATGCCTGATGTAATACTGACGGAAACGGAAATTAAAATAAGCAAAAACTTTTATTCATGTAGAAGTCTATACTTTTTCAATGATTTAAAAAACGTTTTTCCTCATGGTGGCTTTAAAATATACTCAAGTTTGTACATTTTCATGTTTTAGAGTTTAATCTCACAAGTGAATAATAAAGCACTGTTTGATTATGCACCTGCTATTAGTCTACAGAAGAATATTTATTCCACCTGAGTAACTTAAGGGAACATAACCTTTGTGGGATTTCTCCATCATTGATTAATACATTGATTACTATACATTTCTTTAAAAAATGTGTTGAGTAAGATTTTCTGGTTTTTTTTTTTTTAATTATTATTTTTATTTATTTTTATTTCATCTACATGATGCAAGTACCAAATGCTCAAGGATTTCTTTAATAACAGTTGTCTTACTTCCTAACTTATGTATTACCGTGTTTCCCCGATAGTAAGACACCCCCGATTGTAAGACGTATCGGGAGTTTCAGAGGGGTCAGCTAATATAAGCCGTACCCCGAAAGTAAGACATAGTGGGGCTTTTAGGGATAAAAAGAAAGTAAGACACTGTCTTACTTTCGGGGAAACACGGTAGCACTGACTCCTGGTTCTAGTTTGTGGCACTTATGAAATTTCCAGAAATAGTTTGGATAAGGCAATATGTCTTAAAGGTAAATGTAAATGTGAACGCTTTTTTGGTATTTAAAAAAGAATTGGTGTATAGCTGGATATATGGAGAAAGATTAGATTTATATTAGGTCAAGAAATTACACCAGGAAAAGGTGAACTATGGAGATTAGTCCAATTGTGTACATTAGGTTATAAGAATAATTAAATGTTTATGATGTACCTCTTTCTAGAATGACATGGCAGTAATAGTCCATTTTAGTCTAGGATTAGATTAAATCTATGATCTAATAATAATAATAATAATAATAATAATAATAATAATAATAAAAACACTCAAATTGAAAGAATGACTGTTGGCTTGTGACACTTCAGTGAATGGAAAACACAACTGCTGGTATAACACCTTATTAAAAAAAAATTTCACTTCCTACATACATCATCAAACATGTACATATAATAACCACGGGGTGACATTACACACTGGTTCAGTACTACACAAGTTCAGTATCCTGAAGACATTTTAACAAAGTTTTATTCTTTTTTTGAGGGGAGGAGGGGGGGGGGCATTCATGAAATATGGGTTTGTGTAAACTCTTGCACCACAAGCTGTTTTATTGACATCAGTGGCTCTGGTCCATGTGGTGAGTTTTGAATTCTGATCAGCTCCTCTTGTAACTGAGCCACAGGGTTCTGTAACTTATAGCCTATATCCACCATGGCCTCCAGCAGTGGGCTCCGATATTTGCACAGTCCATAGCGCCTTACTGCTGGCAGCGCCCTGTTTCCAGTTTGGAAAGCTCCATGGAAATCCTCCAGGTCCCTCTGACACACAAACAGTGCACACAGTGTTGGCACAAGCAGGGACGAATCATGAGAACACAATTTCTCCTGGAGCACAAGTGCATTCTGCAGGACCTCCAGGGCATGAGAATACCGGCCTCCACGTAACAGATCATAGGCAGTCTTCAGCTCAGGGTGAGTGAAGAATGCTATAAAAGCAGGTGAGCGGCGGATGTAGCGCAGAGAGTACAGCTGGGTCAGGTAGTCACAGAGAGTCACACGCCGTTCAGCGATGTTCTCTTCTGAGAAATTGCCCATCAGCCTCTTTTTGGGCAAGATGACATCCTCAAGTTCTTCACTGAAGTCCTGAAGCAGCTCATTGTGTAAGTGGAGGAAATCAGAGTAGCGACGCTCAATGGCCACCTGCTTACAGTCATAACTGCCCGATCTGATCACTATGATCTGATACACCTGAAATATGAAAGGCCAAGTAAATATTTGATGATAAATCTGCATGATGTCATCATGCAAACAGTGACACAAAACATATAATATATACAAAGCTCTATTAGATCGTATTGATAATCATGCACAATTAATCTGTTTGGGCCTTGGTTTAACTCACCACGTATCTGGATGTTGTTTGTTCTATACTACGGGTGGATGGGATTTGAAACAGCAGTTTGACAGACTTAATCTCTTGTTTCACTGCCCTCCAATGTTGCTGAAGCTCTGCTGTAGTGAGACAAGAGGCACTGACACCTGCAGCTGCATGCAAAAAAAAAAAAAAAAAAACCCAACAACACACTGGTGAAATATCTCCAGTCTATCATGTGCACACACATATACAACCAACATCCTATGTAACAGGCAGTACTGACCAGTATCAAATGATGTCTCCTCTAGTTGCGCATCCTTAAGAGGATGTCTGGTTTCATCATCAGACCTCAAGTTGAGCAGCTGAGAGTCTGAATCCATGGCCACATTTCCTCTTTTCTTCTTGTAAACTAGAAGTTTCATTCATCTTCACCACAAGTGTCGAAAAACATTAAATATACATGGTACTAGACTGTACAAATTCAACATATACTACTCTCAGAAGAATTTAGACTAGCTACAGAGCTGAGAAAAACACATTTATGAATATGCAGTGACACATGGCACTTCTTTGTTCTCAGGTTATAATTGACAGTGGTGAAGGAAGTTATCACACAAATGTAAATTTACCATTGTCTCTTCCTTGTTGTCTGTAGTAGTTCTGCAACTACTGAAGAAACATCTGAAAAAAAAAAAACCTCACTTACCTGTGTGAACGTTCAGGGTTAAAACCTATTGCTTTTTATTGTAAATCTACTGCAGTGAAACATTAAATCTACTGTAGACAGTTTGTGAGCTGGAACAAAATTTACGGCAATATTTTGTCAGTTTTTTTACTGTTTTCTATAAGTGCCCACGGTGTAAAACTGACATGCTATAAACGTTTATTCAGGAGGAACTGAAACCAAAATGTGGGAGTGCCTCTGTTTTTCATAACTTTCATTAGTTCCACCACATCATCATTGGTTTTTTTCAACCAACTGTAAATCTGTGTTATCTTACTAAGATATAGAGGGAAAGAATAAAAAATGTAGCAATAAAATTGCAATAAAAGGGATAAAATTAATACAACTACGATACAATGCAGCCTATTTTGTTGTAGTGGTGGTTGTTGCTTCACCAGTTGAAATCTGTGATATTATCCACCAGGGGGCAATGTTAAATTTACAAAAGAACTTCCCCACAGAAATACTATTATAGTGCAGTATTAGAAGGACAGTCAGAGCTTTACTGGTTCAGCTTACTGAAGGAAACACATGTTTAATGAAAACACATATGGCTTTACAAATTGAGCTGAGTTGAGCTGGTTAAACCATTACACCATGTTTGCCAGCTGGTAAATGCTGCTAAAAATGCACTGTGGTATAGCAGGTAGCACTGCTGGCTGACAGCTCCATCCTGATTCTGTATGAAGTTTCCTATATTCTCCCCTAAGTTTCCTCTGGGTTTTCTGGTTTCCTCTCAAAAATATGCAGATAGACACATTGGCTACCTTAACTTTCTAATAGGTGTGAATGTGTGTATGTGGTGCACTGCAGTGTACTGATGGTCCAGTCGGGTGAATTCTCCCACCTTATGTCCAGTGCTCCCAGGTTAGGCTCAGGATCCACTGTAACCCTGTCCAGGATAAAGTGGTTACTAGAGATGAATGGTGAACGAGCACAACTGTATTGCAATTAGAAAATCTCAAATAATTATTGATCAGTTGAAATAAATAATAAAAATACTGGTAAATAACATAACATTTTTGTAAAGATGTAAACCTGCTTGACTAGCTCTGCTTTTGTTTTGTCAGTTGCTAGGCAGTCCTTTTTCCAGAAGGGAGATTTAACACCATATTTGTAATGATTACAAAGATACATTCTTAAACATTTCTATGTTTATTGTTGTTCATAATATTCTTATGCAAGAAGGACATTACAAGGGTGTGCTCAGTATTAAACACTACTATAAAGACTGAGTACACAATGCTGTTGATAATAATGCTCTTTGCTGTTGATACACTCATGGCTGAACATTACTGTGCAGTCTCATGCTGCTTCTCCTCTCTTTATTTCATCAAATTTATCTTACATTTGTTTTCTACATCTTGTTAAAGTTCAGTTTTGCTGTTCTTTTGCATTGTGTTTATGAAGATGATTCAAATTTTTTTTGTAAATGTACTCTACGAAAAGTATGAATTATGTGAATGACATGAATTATGTATATTATTTTACATAAACAAGACAAAGAGTTTGAATTTTAGCAAACATTTCATGTGTTTCTCAGCTGTTCCAATCAAATAGTCAAATAGTATAAGTTAACCTGGTAATAGTAAAGAAATCACAATGATATCAGCTGAAGATTTTCCATTTCACTTTGTGAATGTTATATACATATTTATATATGCACACATGTAAAATGCCCATTATACAGCAGTTGATTTTGATTCACTAATCTGATTGGACGAGCGGTGTTCCAAGAGTGCTTATATTTAGTATAATTTTGTGCATCTTACAAATGTGTGTAAATAAAATTCCAATTCTACCAACAGTTAACTGAAACCGTTATTATAGAAGTTAGCGACATCATCAGTGGACATGGCAAACAATACATTTTTCATGAATATAACTTTTGATTTAAAATATGAAAGCTCATCACATGAAAATGAAAAGGAAGAAGCGAAGCCAGTTTCACCAGATGCACCTTCATCAAGAATGTACAAATCACTGTGGGCTTAACAAGCAGCAAGCTAGCCAGCTAGTTGATGGACTATCAGTGAGCATGGCTTCTTCAGGATCTATTTCCATTATCAGAGGATAAATAAACACAACATTTTTCTAGTCGGTGTCTGAAATGTCAGTTATTTGATATTAATTTCTTGTTTATGGAACTGTTATATAAAAGGAGTATTGTACTCGCAATCATGCTGTTATAATGAATACTGGCACAGCTGTGATTAGCTATGGATGAATCACAGCTGTGCGGATATTCAGTGTAACTCAGTTTTCACCTCTTGTTTGTGTGATATTGCTTAATTATAGTCTAAATTAAGCCTGATTAATTCAGCAATATAAACCTCGTTGATAAAAAATTACCACATTAAACTTCTGCTGCAACCATTTAAAAGTGTGTGTGAGAATTATAGTGGGATGCTTGTGAGTTTTGGATGCATAAACCACTGTATGAGACAAGAGCATCTGTGTGATCCTCCTCAGCCCCACTTATTCATACGGCCATAAGAACATAACCCCGACACACCACAGAGAACAATGGTATCAAGCAACTATTTTTAATTCACTCCATTGTTTGACATGGCAGCCTGGTGCTTGGCATTTATTTATTAGTTTTGAAACATACATTTTCTATTGTTCGGGACATAATTCCTGTTTTGTTCCACAGATGCCGGGTTAGTACGCTCTGTCCGTGCCAGTTGTGAGAAGTGTTACTGTCTCATTGTGGCACTTGGCCCATCTGCTGAATAGCTAATAGGATTTTATCATTGAAATTTACAGTAGTATTGTAATATGCACAGGAATAGGATAGGGCAGATGTGTTCGTATCTTAATTAAAGCAATAAAAGTCTGACATGCCTTCATATTGGTACAATATCCTTAAATCAATGATATTTTGCTGTCCCATTTTTGGTAATATGATGTTACTTTCTGCTATTGTCGATGGTCCAATATGGATATGCTAAAGACTTGATTTCCCAAAAACAGTTTATGTCCAAGCATCACCCTTTCTTCAATGGATTAGTTATAAATTATTGTTGACTTGTAGCTAAGAACTGCTGCTGTAGTCATGAGGCTCATGACCATGAGGCTCATACTGAACATCCCATTTGACTTTAGAGTTTACAGTTGTAGAAGAAGAATGCGAATAATCCCACTATCTGGTGTAACCCAGAAGATGACTTGTTCCCCTTTGAGTCTGATTCCTTTCACGGTTTCTTCCTTATTTTGTCTCAGGTTTTTTACTTGTCCCTGTAAATCTAGTTCCTTTGCTGTAAATCTAAATCTACACCGAGATTAGGTAAAGATGCTGTTTATTGTTAAAAGTTCCAATTAAATTCAATTGAAATGAACTGATGTATTCAAGGCTTACAGTCATGTGAAAAAATAAGTACACCTCTTGGAAATTGTTGTCTTTTTTGACATATTTGGACAAGCAAGCATTTGATCATGTTTGAAACAGTGCTTATTAATAAAGTTGATGTACTTGAACAAAAACACAAGGGAAATTATCTTTTAAATCATTTACTCAACAGAAATATCAATAGATGTGATATTCGTATGTGGAAAAAATAAGTACACTCTAGGCTCAAGAAGCTAGTATTGCCCCCTTTAGCAGATATAACTTTTAAATTTATTTTTGACCATTCTGCCATTCAATATTCTTTCATTTGCAAGATGTTGCAAGTGTTTTCTTGAATGTACTGCCCATTCCAAGCCATAACATTTCCACCACTGTGCTTCACAGATGGTATGAGTTGCTTGTCCTGAAAAGCTGTCTTTGGTCAGCGCCAAACATGTTTGCTTTTACTGTGGCCAAAAAACTCTTTTTTTTTTTTATTCAATATTTTTATTGAAAGATATGGCACAATGTTACAGACATTATTTCGTATGTCTCAGTGAATCAACAAAATGGAGTCATATTTGTTTTGTGTACAGATTAGAACACACATTCATACATTCGTACATACACAATAATTAAAAAAAAAATCAATAGCCAACCAAAAAAATTAAATAAATAAAAAAATAAATTAATAATAACTATTATAATAAAAAGGAATAAATAAAGAAGAATTAAAATAAATTAATAAACTAAATCAAATTTGAATAATTAAAATAAGGGGGGGGGGTCTCTCAATCCGAAGACAAAAATGACAGAGACTTGAAGAAGGTGGCCAAACAACTCTATCTTTGATTCGTCTGTCCAGAGCACATTATTCCAAAAGGTCTGGTCTTTGCCTATATCCTCACTGGCAAACTGTAGTCTTGCAAAGGCTTTTTCCTAGCATGCCTCCCATGCAGGTCAAATTTGTGCAATCTCTTTCTGATTGTAAAAGCATGCACTTTGACAACAGCAGCTGCAAGACTTACTAGCAGATCTTGTGATGAAATTTTGGGGTTCTTGGAGAGTTCTTTTTGCATCAGATGCTCTCCACTTAAGCTGAATTTGCTGGGACGTCCAGTCCTGGACAAATTGGCAGTAATTTGAAATATGTGTTACTTGATTTGCCTTACAGTAGAATGATTTCAAAAAATTTGGAGATTATTTTAAATCCCTTGCCAGACTCATAGGCATCCTGAAGGAAACACCAGACACTAGATATGAGAGGGGTATAAATAAGACAGGTTTCACCTGCACTCCTTAAGCAGGTTCTAATCACTGGCACTCAATCTTGAACACCTGATCCTAATTTTATGGATTTTAAGGTGTGATCAAATGTATGGGTGTATTTACTTTTTTCATGTGACTGATCAAATTTTTTTTGACAATTTAAATTGTGAAAATTACTACAAACTGTCAATTGTATGTGTATCAGCTTTATCTATATCCTGTTTCAAAAATGATCAACTATTTGCTAGTCTAAACATGTAATAAATAAATAAATAAATAAATATATAAACAAACAATTTCCATGGGGTGTACTTATTTTTTTCACATAACTGTAACTGTCATTACACAACATCAGACTGCTTCCAACATTACTGGTAGACAAAAATAAAACCAAATCAATAGAATTTAGTTTCTTCAGAGTGTAAACGCTTTGCTGAAAATTTCATACTAGGTTGTATATGAAATGTCCAATTATAGAAATCTTAATTCAAGAAATGGTGAATGTAAGGTCATTCTATATGTTTTATACAGCCAATTAATTAGACTCCATATAAAGCAGTTTTATAAATGAAACTCCTTAAATTCACAGCAGGTCTGGCTCACTTTTCGGACTCTCATAAGTACAGACCTTTCCTGTTAGTTTCACTGTATTTACTGAATAATTCCTAATGGTTGAACAGCATGCTTTAAAATATAACCAAGTAATTAACTAACTCAATAAATAAATAATTTTATTATTATCTGGGATTTTACACTTCATTTTGGCACTTCCTGGCTTACAAAATTTTCTTTGTGTCTTTAGCTAGACCTAAAAATGCATGCATATCCTTCCACTTGACAATGATGAAAAATAAGATTGTAGCTGCCCTAAATGAAACGTAAACCAAATGACGTGTCATGGAGTGATATGACAGTAATTAACAAACGTGAAGCTTGACTGGAGCAGAACACAGGCAATGTCTTTGTGCGCTCTTGGATGTATTGTTGGGTGATACCTAATAAGATGTTTTTCCACTGTTATATTATTGACCCTCAGCCCCTCATGCCTAATTTCATCTACAGCCTCTTCCTGCCTTTCATGCAGACGACAGTTCACTCTCAATTGTTTCCCTGATATCATTATTCAAATTCCTATCCTTTATACAAAACAAAACAAATTTCTATGTTTCCAGCCATCTCCTTTGTTATGCAGATTTATTTATGGATATATAGGACATAGCCATATTCAGTAAACAGTAAACAGTTTCATAAAGTCATCAGTGTGAATCACTCAGCTGAATTGATACCTCTTGAATTAAATCATACTCATCAAATCCATACTGCCTTGACTTCTTACTACTCCTAGAAAACCTATAATCGTAGGCAACCCCTACACAACTATACACATCCTGTTCATCTGTTCAAAAGAATTATGTAGTTTCCATACACACATATGCACACTGATTTAATAAATAAATAAATAAATAAATACATGTATGTATTTAAACACAGTTTAACTACTGCGCAATGTTAATAATAAATATCAGTGCAACATTCTGCTCTATACACAATCTCTTTGTCACATACATGCACACAAACAACACATGCTAGTGAAGCCCACACAAAGGCTCATCAGTCCCTGGATTATCATACCGTCCGGCTGCCCCAGCTATAATTTGAGAACAATAGTGTACCAGGGTATGACAGTGAGGAGAATTCATAGATCATCTGCGTTATCTCCCAGAATTCCATGCAGCACAAAATAGCAGTCTGCTGAAAGAGATTCTCTCAGTATGACTTGACTGAGAATATGAGGTCAACATGCCAGGAGGATCTGAAAACAAAATGTTAAACAGTCAAGCAGAGAGCAAATGGAGGTCCAGAAACCTGTGTAAATTATTATACAGTATAATTCATATTCATTTTCTAAAATGCAATACAATTCCGTGACACAGTGACTCACAGCTCCAGGGTCTGTGGTTTGATCCTGAGCTCAGGCGACTGTCTGTGAAGAGTTTCATATGATCTCTCAGTATCCTGGTAAGTTTCTTCCAGTTTTCCTGGGTATCTTTCACCTTCGAAAAACATTTCAATAGATGAATCGATCGGTAAATTACCCCGAGATATGAATGAGTCTGTGTAGATTTTACACAGTAACACAACTCAATTGAGATAAAACAGAATAAGACTTTCTGAACACTCAGTACAGTAATATATTTGTGAAAAGTCAGTTGTGAAAAATGTAATCAGTCGGCTAAGACATGTTTTCTGATTTAGTTCTGCACTGAGAATTAGCTATAAGGCTAATCTAGCTAATTAGTAGTAGATGTCTCTTACCCAAAATCACTCTGTAAATATGTACCACAAAGAGCATCCATCACTTCAGCAATATCACACACTTGCTGGTAAGGTTTAGGACACAATATGACTTAGTGCAATCTATAAACATTAATAAAACCTAACCAGATAGCTAAATGTTCTAGGATTATGGGGCAGCCATTTTGGACAAGCCTTCTCACAGTAAATACACACTATTCCTGATATTTTACAAATGTGTGTTTAAAAAGTTAGACTGTGTATTGTAACAATGCCTTCTGAAACTCATATAGGATGTTTATGGCATGTATTGATGACAAAAAAATGAGTGACATAGATTTCCATTATTTGTTAGCTATATTAGATTCTTAGTTGTTGGACAAAGCTAAAGAAAATGCAGAACACCAAACATGTCTTGGTTAATTGACTACAGTTTGGGTTAGTTGAAAACTGTTTTCATTTGAGTCTTTCATTTGAGTCTCTGTATCTTGAAAACTAACATTAAATAAAGATGACTTTCTGTCCCTCTGATGAAGGCTTTGCAGACCTTATTGCCCCAGTACCCTTTCCCTGCACATTTCCTGCCACTCAAAGGATTGCTCTTTACACCATCCTGTTCAAGCTGGTTTTGGGACAGAATCCAGTGCTGTGTGGGATAACTAGACACACTCTCCATGTCTGAAGCCTCTCCTTTACTGAGGAAGAGGAGCAGCAGGGTTGCTGTGGCAAAGTAAAAGGACAGGCAAGTAACTTCCTCTATAAAGGGTAACGTCTCATGGTGCTTACTACGCAGCTACTATTCTATTGAATGTGTGGTAGACCTACATTGGAGTGCTGATCTCTTAGGCTTGCCAACCCTCAAGGTTTGGCTCTGAGACCTCAAAGAAAAATAGAACTGTTCTCTCCTTGAGAGGTTTTCTGATTTTTATTTATTTAATCATGGGAATAAAACCACTGCAATATACAGTATCTCACAAAAGTGAGTACACCCCTCACATTTTTGTAAATATTTGATTATAACTTTTCGTGTGACCACACTGAAGAAATTACACTTTTCTACAATGTAAAGTGGTGAGTGTACAGCTTGTGTAACAATGTAAATTTACTGTCCCCTCAAAATAACTCAACACACAGCCATTAATGTCTAAACCGCTTGCAACAAAAGTGAGTACACCCCTAAGTGAAAATGTCCAAAATTGGCCCAAATAGCCATTTTCTGTCCCTGGTGTCATGTGACTTGTTAGTGTTACAAGGTCTCAGGTGTGATTGGGCCAGCAGGTGTGTTAAATTTGGTGTCATCGCTCTCACACTCCCTCATACTGGTCACTGGAAGTTCAACATGGCACCTCATGGCAAGGAACTCTCTGAGGATCTGAAAAAAAAGAATTGTTGCTCTACATAAAGATGGCCTAGGCTATAAGACGATTGCCAAGACCCTGACATTAAGCTGCAGCACGGTGGCCAAGACCATACAGCGGTTTAACAGGACAGGTTGCACTCAGAACAGACCTCGCCATGGTCAACCAAAGAAGTTGAGTGCACGTGCTCAGCATCATATCCAGAGGTTGTATTTGGGAAATAGACGTTTGAGTGCTGCCAGCATTGCTGCAGAGGTTGAAGGGGTAGGGGGTCAGCCTTTCAGTGTTCAGACCATACGCCGCACAGTGGTCTGCATGGCTGCCTGATGATGCACAAGAAAGCCCGCAAACAGTTTGCTGAAGTCAAGCAGACTAAGGACATGGATTACTGGAACCATGTCCTGATGAGACCAAGAAAACTTATTTGGTTCAGATGGTGTCAAGCGTGAGTGGCGGAAACCAGGTGAGGAGTACAAAGACAAGTGTGACTTGGCTACAGTCAAGCATGGTGGTGGGAGTGTCATGGTCTGGGGCTGCATGAGTGCTGCCGGCACTGGGCAGCTACAGTTCATTGAGGGAACCATGAATGCCAACATGTACTGTGACATACTTAAGCAGAGCATGGTCAGTATGCAGTATTCCAGCGTGATAATGACCCCAAACACACCTCCAGGATGACCACTGCCTTGCTAAAAAAAGCTGAGGGTGAAGGCGATGGACTGGCCAAGCATGTCTCCAGACCTAAACCCTATTGAGCATCTGTGGGGCATCCTCAAACGGAAGGTGGAGGAGCACAAGGCCGCTAACATCCACCAGCTCTGTCATGTCATCATGGAGGTGTGGAAGAGGACTCCAGTGGCAATCTGTGAAGCTCTGGTGAACTCCATGCCCAAGAGGGTTAAGGCAGCTCTGGAAAATAATGGTGGCCACACAAAAATATTGACACTTTGGGCCCAATTTGGACATTTTCACTTAGGGGTGTACTCACTTTTGTTGCCAGCAGTTTAGACATTAATGGCTGTGGGTTGAGTTATTTTGAGAGGACAGCAAATTTACACTGTTACACAAGCTGTACACTCACTACTTTACATTGTAGCAAAGTGTCATTTCTTCAGTGTTGTCACATGAAAAGATATAATCAAATATTTACACAAATGTGAGGGGTGTACTCACTTTTGTGAGATTGTATATTAATGGTTTATGATCCATGTGTATTTTTATAAAGTGTTACTGATACCTTCCAAAAACCTTCAGAATGATTTATACCTGCATTTCTTTAATCCCAAAGCTTCTTTGATGCCTACAATACCAAATCGAAAATGAAAAGCAGTCACTACTGTTTAGTCTAAGTTGGTGTGAAACTGTAGAGGTTTCCACATAAATAAACAGACCTGGTGGTGGATGATCCCACAGAAGGTCAGCAGGGTCAAAACCCTGGCCATGGGCAAATTATAAGTGTTTTTTTGTTAACGTGAATCGAGGCAAATATAGTATTTGTAAGGAAGAGGAGAGCAGGATGGCAAGTCTGGACTGTTATTCAAATGGACAGAAAACCTCACCATCCCCTGAAGGAAACATCATCCCCATGTGTATTACCATCATTGTCAGGTAGGACCTGAGAACTAATTCTATGTTTGATGGTAAGAAGCCTGACTGTCCCTCTTGGGCATATGAAAGCAAATGCGCACAGATATGACACTGTTACTTTGATAAAAAAGGAATATTTATTCACACATGTAGCTTTGTCAGACGCTAAGGGTAAATTATGCTGTGATTTTTGCTTTATGGGAGCTTTTATGAAAAGCCCATTAGTAGAACAGAAACGATAGTTTTATAAATAGTTATTGGCCTAAATGACAGAGACACTCATGATTTTGCATTTGTATGCATTGGGTTTTCTTTTTGAAATTCCCCATACTGTTTTCATTATAATCGACAACATACCTTATACAGAATACATGTATTTATTTGGCAGATGCTTTTATCCAAAGTGACTTAGAATTAACATAGGATACAAATAAAAAGTTGAGGGTTAAGGGTCTTGCTCATTGACCCAACATTGGCAGATTGGGGGTGCTGGGATTTGAACTCATAACCACCACTGCCTTCACATAAAGACATATCCCAATACCCCACATTATCCCAAGCTATAAACTCAAATTAAGGTAAAGTTAAATAATAGCTCTGTAACTTTCTAAAGGAGCATTACAGGGCGTTCCAAAAATCTCCATAGACAGGGGTCTATGGATGCCAGCATCACGTCAATTGTGCCTTCGTCAGTGGATGTTTGTGGACGTCCACAACTTGGTTGGATTAAGAAGAAAGATCAACAACAGGGAATATGTTCAACAATGAGATCAGAATCAAAGGTTGATATCTATCTGCTCGGCCATCTGCAATTGGAGGTCCTATCTTGTGTCTAGCTCCTTCTCTCCCACTGAGCACAAGCTGTCATAATCTAATCAGCTAGGGCATTTAACACACATGGATAATTCTGTCCCTCCACACACACCCTCCTTTGTTTCTCCTTGTCATACTTACATGTCAGTCAAAAAGGGTTCAGACAATCATTAATTTGCCACGAATTTGAAAAAGGAAAAAGGCAAGTTTAAAGTATTGACCTTTCCAGGTAGCTGTAAAATTTCTTCGAGAAGTTCTGTTAAGTACAGTTAACACTAAAATTACCTGGTCTGATACAGATTTAATGTGTCTTCAGATATATTACAAAATTCTTTCTTGGCAAGATGAATAACATTAGATATTGCTCTTACGTGATCTGTAATGCACTTCCTATATATTCTTTCTATAGTTTACCTTTTTATTATTTATGGCCTTATTGCAATTATTCTAAAATGTTAATATCTAAAAGGGAATAGTTATAAGCGAATCGAGACAAGTATATTATTAAATTATTAGCGAATTGAGAAAAGTTAGAAATTACTGTATTTTAGTGGAACAAACTAATTGAGATCTAATCACTGTAATTAAGGACTTGAGACTCACCATGTATCTGTTTAACAGTTTATACCAGCATTGTCTATGAGTCTTTATTCTAACTCCAATTGTACCTGCCTTTAAAGCACTTACTTTGAGTCTCATTAAGATCTGACAACAACCAGTTAATAAGTTACACTGAAATGTAGTTTTCTTTATTTAATTGCTATTCTGTATAATTGTGAATGGTCTGTGGCAATAATACTAATTCAACTGGAATAAAAACATAAGAAACTTCATATGCTGGCCCAACAGTTGATAGACTTTCTGAAAGTGTTATAACACACTTTATTGCAATAGAAAGTTGCAAAGGCAGCATAGCTCTTCTCTCTGGAACCTACTGCAGCAGGCACAGCCTGACCCCATAGTCATGAAACAACTGACTAAGCTTCTATGACTGATATGATCTGAGCCATACATGCAGCCAGTACAAAGCCATAATCACAGTGTTATCAGTAGTAGGGTTTGGGGTGGATAGGTTTAAGCCCTAGTGGAGATTTGGCCGTTCTTCTGTTATTGAATATTTCCATTGACAGTCTAACAAAAGTGTGATGATCATGCAGAAAATGCTTACAAAGGAATTGCTTTCTTTGCATTGTAAACAGCATGCTGATATCAGCAGTTTTGAAGAGAAATTTGTGATAATTGGAAAAGCACTGTTTTGTTTGCCATTTATGAGCCTGCACAACAAGCTGCCAGGGCCATGAAATGTCTAATAGAATGATAGCAAAATAATCATGAATAATGAAAATTCTCTTATTATTATTATTATTATTATTATTATTATTATTATTATTATTATTGTTATTATTGTT
>JAFFST010044806.1:109106-120817 GCA_022414735.1 Noturus placidus | reverse complement strand
TTTTATGATCATGAAAGATAACAAAAAAAAAAAAAAAACCCATGCAATATCCTAGATAATTGCACCAAACAATTGTCTCAGTTCATGCATTTGTGTAATTTCCTCAAGAACTGAGAAGCGGTACAAAAGCATGGCCATTTCACTTCCTGACCAGCCTTCCTGTTATTTATTCAGATACTTTAGCTCAGACTGCTACAAGGCATATCTGTCAGAGTCAGATATGTATCTGATGAGCATAGTGGATGTGTTTTGTACTCAAGCCCCTGTGCCTCATTCTAGTTGATTGCTCATTTTATAATGCTAATGGACACTGGCTGGTGTTGGGTTTCCCCCTGTCAGCTGGCCACTGCCACCAGGAGTACACTTAATGGGGGCTGATGGTTCACGAAGCAGAACTCATTCAACATGAGGTTTGGTATGTGATATCGTGGTGCTGTGGTGCATTCACAAGTTAGTGCCCTTTATGAGTCAGTTGTTTTTGATGTTGATTAAACTCCTTTCTAGGATGTAATGTATCACTTAGGAGGAATGCGCTCCAGCACAGAGTGTATATCTCTGGAAAAGTATCTTTTAAAAAGACAAAAGTTTAATACAAAAGAGTTCATTATCACATCATAGATTACATTTCCTTGCTCATATGCATTCTTAAGTGAACATGAGTGTAATTGGTAAGCAGAAATGTAAGTAATTTGTTCAAGAACACTCTGAATAATCTTAATTTAGCAGAAATATTTCCTGGGCGGCAGTGGCTCAGTCAGTTGAGCGGGTTGTCCACTAATCCACTAATCGTAGGGTTGGCAGTTCAAATCCTGGCCTGGATGACTCCACATGCCAAAGTGTCCTTGGGCAAGACACTGAACCCTAAGCTGCCTCCGATGGCAAGCTAGCACCTTGCATGGCAGCTCTGCTACCATTGGTGTGTGTGTGAATGGGTGAATGAGACATAGTGTAAAGCGCTATATAAGTGTGCCATTTACATAGTCCAACCATTGACTACATCGTGTTTTTTTTTTTTTAAATCACGAGACTAGTAGCTGATACCTATGATGGTGTACCTATGAAAGGTACACTTTTCAAATGAATAGGCCTTTTTATTCACTTAAGGTAGCACGAGAGCTATCGGCTTACATTGGCAAAGATCATTCAGTATAGCACAATGTGTTATTATTAGTGGGTTTATTGAAATGTAAATTCAGAGGACAGAGTGACCCAGATTTATATCACAAGTGAAAGGGCATGACTTTTGTTGTGCAGATAGAAACAGTGGCAGTATTATGTTAAAGCTGTTAAGCATTATTCTTCATAAAAGCATATAACACACACAGAATTGTACAGAAACAGACAGAAAGTTGACTATAACGTATAGAAAACTAAACGCTCTTAGCAATCATATATATTAAATAGACACTTGATGACCAAGTTCATACATTTTGACATGTAATACTGTAATAATATTAAATACACACACACACACACACACACACACACACACACACACACACACACACACACACACACACACACCTTCTGTAGCACCATATGTATAAAATTTTGGTCACAGTAAAAAAACCAATATATATATATGTATATACAGTGGTCTTGACTATTGTTTAAATTGGTTTGATGTTCCGAAACACTTAAGTGTGACAAACATGCAAAGGAACAGGAAATGAGGAAGGGGGCAAACACTTTTTCACACCACTGTATATATATATATATAAAACAAACTAAATGTAAACTGTTGTGTAATAGTACATGGATCAAATAAGTAAAATATTACCAAAATTACTACTTTTAGTACTAAATAATAATAATATAATAATAATAATAATAATAATAATAATAATAATAGTAGTAGTAGAAGTAGTTGTACAGTACTAATAAGAAGCCCTCTTACTTTGTGAATAATTTAAACACTGTTTGAGCCTACCTATATAAAAATTCAAATAATAGCTATACCAAACTCAAAATAGTAATAATAATAAATAATATCCATATCAAAAACAAATTGAAGAAAGTTTTTTTTTAACCAATAAATCAGTCATAAAATGATTCAAATGTATAAAATCATACAGATGATTGATGTGAAACAGTATCTGAGTATGTAATAGCAAAATACTGAAAAAATCAGTGTCCAAATAGAGAAAAAAAAGCAAAAATCACATCATAGAGTAAATACTTGAACATACTGAAAATGCAGAATATGTATTCATAACTGAATATATATTATAATCAGGTAACAGAGATTCTCTCAGAAGAGAGATTCAAGAAATATTAATCAGTTTTACTCTCCTCAATAAATGGTGTAATGTGAAAAAACGTCTCATTCTCACCAAGCATCTCAATCCAAGGAACATCTTTTTTCATTTCTATATTATGTGTTTTTTCTAGACTTGCTGTGAGTCCACCAATAGGAGAGTTTCCTCCACGCCCATCAGAAAGGGACACGTGCGGTATACTTCCATTCTGAATCACAGAGATCTCGTTGGTTTTCAACGCCAAGCCGGTACTAAAAGGTGCTGTGACATATTGATTCCAGAAACCAACAGACTCCCTGTTACTGACAGTTTCTTTTGGGAGAGTGTCTGGAATTTTCACAGGATTGGATTTAAGGACAGTAAAAGGACCTTCTACAGAGAGCCTGCGACCTCGGCGAGCTGGAGAACCGTCCCACATATGGGTTCCCATATGAACCTAGAAGGATGTAAAAAAAAAAAAACGACAACAACACACAAAAGCTAGGCATTAAGGGTGCATGAGATGCTGTTACTAGTGAAATAATGCTAGTATTGATTTTTAATATTACCAATTTTTGTGATAACAATACATTTTTAACAATAAAACTACTCTTTTACACAACTTTTTTCTATTAAACAACTTTTCTCTTCATATAATATTACTCTTTTTCTACTTTTCTACAATATTCACTGACTTTTTTCTACTCCATAAACATTTTTTTCGAATTTTACGTCGTGCACATACACGAGTGAGTCAAATGTAAAGCTTTTTTTTTATTATTATTTTTTAAATTATTCACCATTGTTTATTGCAAATAGGTGTCACAAAAGTGTAACATATTTCAACACAATCTCCATTTCGTTTAATGCACTTGTTCCAGTGCTTAATGAGTGTCCAGATTCTAATTTATTTAGTACTTTTAAGGTTTTCATTTTACTCACTCTCATATTTTTTATAGATAAAATGAATAGATAGATAGACAACTAACTAATTAACCAACCAAGTAAACAAATAAATATTTACAGAAAAGTGGCTTTTGAGTAGTTGTACCTTCAGATTTCCTTTAGTGGTGAATGCACGTCCACATACAGTGCAGGCAAAGGGCTTCTCTCCAGTGTGAGTCCTCTCATGAATTTGCAGAGCACTGGAGGAAGAGAACATCTTTCCACAAGTGCGGCAGAAATGCTGTTTGAAGGTTTTCCGGGATTGAGCTGAAAGAACTGTCAGCGAAGGAGCTGAGGAGGTCATCATGCATAATATAGCATCTTTGCCATCTTTATTTAAGATGCTGTTGACTTCCATCTTGATTTTTGAGCAAACTAAGTGGCCCATAGAGGGATGAGGTGGAGAAATAAGATTCTCGCTGGCTTCTTTAGATAACTGTAAAGGTAGATCTCGGAGCTGGTGTGTGAGCATGTGCTGTTTTAGGTTCCCTTTGGTGGTAAACCCCCTGTTACATGCAGTGCATATGAATGGTCGCTCTTTGGTATGACTGCGATAGTGAATGTCCAAGGCACTCTGACAGGCAAATGTCTTGTTGCAGACATCACATGCATTGTTCTTGGAGGTCTCCTGTTCACCTGAAGGGAACTTAATGTGCATTCCTAATTTTTGGTTATCAACAGGTGCTGAAATAAATGTCAAATTTGGCTGTAAGAGACCTGTGCTAGTCAGCTCTGCATTTGATGTTTTCTGGTGAGTATCAAATGTAAGAGATCTATAACTGTCCAGTAAACTCTTTTTAGAAAGAGAATCCCAAGAATATGCATTTTCAGGACATGCAGGGCTCCTAGATCGTTGGCTAGCATGGTCATTACCAAGATATGAGGAGAGGGACAAATAATCTCCCTCTATTGACACATTCTCTAACTTGCCATTTAGTAAATCCTTCTCTTGAATTATTCTCTCTGCCCCAGATGTCTTTATAGCCTGTGATGATGTAGGAAATGAACATAGACTATCCTGGGAAGATACTGCATCTTTAGAGTCTGAAAAACTTTCTGTTATTTCCATGTTCTCATCTGAAAGGTTCTCATCCAGGTTCTTCTCTTCTACTGAGCATGTATCAGGTTCTACTGATTCTTGGTAACTTTCTGGGAGGGTAACACTGGTGATTTGTCGAACCATGTGCATGCGTATGTGCTGTTGTAAAACCATGGCATTTGTGTACTTTTCTTGGCAAATGGGGCACGAATGCTGCACTTTCAAAGGTGGCATTGCACAGTGGATGCTATAGTGCGTTTTGAGGTTGCCTTTGGTTGTGAAAGCCCGTCCACATATCTTGCACTTGAACGGTCTCTCGCCTGTATGTGTGCGGTAGTGCATTTTGAGGGCGCTCTGGCAACTAAGTACACGATGACAGATCATACACTCATTAGGGTCTGTGCTTTTCTTGTCTATGTTCTCGACGAATCGCTGCAGCTTGGTGGTTTCTGAAATGTCCATACAATCTGGTAGACCCCAAGATTTTGGTTTGATATCCTCGTGCAGGAATGGGATCGATGAATTTGTATGGTTAGAATTACTGGTGTAGTCTTCTGCACCATTTCCAGAAGAGTTTAAATATGTTTGAATGCTCAGGTATTTTAGTTTTTTACATTTTTCATCTAATGCTGGAAAATGATCATTGCCAGATTCTTCCTTATTGTTGTTTCCACCTTCAAACATCTCAAACCCATTTAAACCACTAGCGCCAGGACTGGCTGGTCTGCCAACTGATACCACTTGTGCCTCTCTTTTAATTATGCTTGGAAGACTTGGCAAAGATGAAGTTAACAACAAACCAGGTAGGCTGGTCACAGATGGTTTGCTGTCTAACCACTTGGACACAGGCTTATCTGGCAGCATGGATATACCATATGGGATGCCGGTACTTGTTGGAACATTGTCTAAGTGCTCTGGAACTGGATAAGGATTCATTTGTATGTTTGGATATTTTTCTTTATGACGCTGGAAGTGAACTTTTAGGTTTCCCCGCGTTGAAAACCGATTCCCACATATATTGCATTTGTATGGTCTCTCTCCTGTGTGGGATCGTAAGTGTATCTGTAAAGCACTGTCACTTCCAAATACCTTGGCACAAAATCTGCATTTGTGTTTAAACAAACTTTCATCAAAAGGCCTTTTGTGTCGAAATGAAGTCATATTGGGCAGTTTGCCTTTCCTCTGCTGAGTTAAAGAAGTCAAGGCATTCAAGTCCTCCACAATTTCCCCAATGCTTGGCAATGAGTTTTCAAAGATGTAATTTCCAGTAGGACTATGAGGTAGACTGAGATTATTTGTTAAATTTGGTGTGCTATCAGCTGAAACAGGGGAAGGTGAATGACTTGTTACACTCTGTTGTGTAGAAAATGTATTGTCATGGTCAGATTGTTTTTCAGATGGATACATGCCATGTTTGCTTCCATCTGTATCTGCCATTTGACTGATATTTCTGACACTCAAGAGAGCTGTGGAATCATGGTTGCTGGATAATTCTGCATGTTTGAGTTGTCTGACTTTGCTAATGCCGGCAGACTGACTCACCAGGCTTTGTGCTAGCCCTGCAGCTTCCGCTAGCTGCTGGGAGAGGTGTGAGCTAAGTGTTATTAGAGGTCCAGTCTGAGAAATCTCTGATGTACCTTGGCAGGTGCTGGAGGGTGCAGATGTGTCTGTATTATGGGCTGATAACAGTAATATGTGCTGTCGAATTTGCTCAATGAGCTTCAGCTGCAGCATCTGCTGATGTTGCATGGCAACAAGTTGCTCAATCAGACTCATTATGGTCATGTTGCAGTTGTTAGGATTACTGCTGTTAACCACTGTATTCAAACAAACATCCTGAGAGAACTGAGCCACGGCCACTTTTGTACTTTCTAAATTCTCAATGACGACATTGCTGCTGGTGGAGGACAATTTACTCAGTTCAGAGTAAGAATCTGGTTGAGGCAGAACTGTTGAGTACTCTGAAGTTAGGGTGGCAATGTACGCACTCTGATTTTCCATATTGTTCTCATTATCTGATTGGAAATAACTGGCATTGTCACTGTTGCTGTCAGACACAGCTGATGATTTTCTGCTTTCCGCAAGTTTTTTGTCATATAATCCTTTGTTATCGTCAGTATTTATGCTGTTGTTTGTTTGGTCCTCTGTACTGCGAGTAGGTGAATTAAATATGAAAGATGAAGACTGAGAGGTCGAATTTCCATTTTCACTCACTATTAGAACTAAAAGATTCTTAGAGCAACCCATCTGATGCTCATGGAGATCTGAGATGCTTATAAACTCGGCGCAGCAATTCTCACACACATGGACATCACAAGCCTGAGAGCTGCTATTGTTTATGTGGACATCTGCATTATCTTTTGGAGGACAAAAGAAAAAAATGTTTTTGCTAGATGAGATATTAATCACAAATTAATCATGAAATTCAAATACTACCAAACGGTATTACAGTTAAATCCAAATGTTTGCATACCCAATGAAAAGAATAAAGAAGACAAAGCAAATTAATTAGCAGTTTTTTTGCAAATACAAAAACAGTTTTTGTATTTGCTTCCACAGACATTATTTCATTATCATAAAAATAGTCAAATAGTGTAGGTTTAGGTAATGAAACGAAAATGAAAAATCTAAAAAAGTGATCAGGTGAAAAGATTCAGAGCATTTCCTTTCTGAATGTGATGTAAATGTTCTCCTATAATTTGTATGACCCTCTTTTGTATCCTCTGAATAGCTATTGGATTTGAAGTTTCTTTCACTGTAGATAAATTATACAACATAGGTTCAATTCAATTCCCATTTTGAATAATTATTCTCGTACTACTTATCATGGAAATAGTCATTCAAAATAAAAAAATATTATGAATATTTATTCTTACAAGAAGAGACTCTTGTCACTTAATTAAAATGAATACTAGTGTAATTAGATACTAATAAATATTAAAATAATACATGTTAAATTCTAAAAATCTAAGCTTTTTTTCCCTTCAGAACACCCTAACAATGAGCGATGCCATATTTCATTCATTAGCAAATTAAAGACAAAATTTATGGCTTGTGTGTAGAAGTAAAGTGACTCAGCATGAAAAACACTTTTCAAGTTGTCTAGCTGTCTTGGAGCCCTGTCTCACTCACTATAGCTGCAGTAATGATTCATAAACTATTCCAAACCGTTTTGAGCTGAGTTTCCTGAAACATGGCAAAGTTAAGACCATTTTAACTGGTAGAGACACACAACAAGAGAGAGCGAGAGCGATCTGCTGAAAAACCAATAGAAACCATGACAGAAATTCTAATGGTTTCCACTACAAATAGAATTACAAGCCAACAGCTAACCATTAAAACCATTACTAATATTGGTCCTTAATGTTATCCACTAGACATAACATTCCACCAATAGGATGCAACAAATGACCAGTAGAGACCCACAGGGACCATTGCAGTTTCCATTAAAACCAATACAATTCCCATTATTACCATTAAAAACTCTATAAGGGTTTCTGGTTTTTTTTTTTTTCTTTGTGATGCTCACTCTACATTTAGGACTCATCTGGGAAACTAAGCCCTGTGTTGAAATACTATTTGAATATCATTTGTATGATATTGTCAGTAATCGTACATTCTTGGCACCTTCTCATCTGCGTGAGTCACGTGCTCGTTATCCTGAACCTTACCTAAGTGTGGAGGAGGATCCATGTGGACACACTGCGGCTTCGCCTGTTTCCTCCGCGACATGTCGTGCACACATCAGCAGAGTGAAGAGAGGACTGAACACTTTCAAATTTCCCCGGTCCCAAACTCACAATAAAACCACTAGTTCACTGATGAGCAGGAGACTGGAATCCTGTTTCTGCTCACTACATTTCACACATTTAGACTGTAAATATGTTCACAACTTACTGCATGCGAACTAAAAAAGTCTCCTCACACATTCCCAGAGCTGAGTGTCAAACCCACAAGTACTGTAAATATCATCAAAAATGTATGCCTTCTTTGACAGCATGATGGGGGTAAAGCCCCGCCCACATCATTCCTATTGGACGGCGTGCAGAGAGGCGGGGTTTGGGTGGAGTAAAGCAGCATGAATCAGAGGTGGGGAAAACTCAAGATCAAAACAATGCTATTATATCCTTTTAGGTGAATTCTTATACATGACTGGTTTGTAGTCGCTGTGATTAACGTGTATTCCATTTAGGCAGGCAAAATGCGTCATTTAAAAAAATGATTATAGCCTATCACCTTTTTTGTGAAGGTTGAATTTTTGGTGTTGATAATTTTTTTTTTCAAATGCCAGGTTTATATTAATGCACTCGTTCTAATATGTATGGCTGACTATAAACACACCATCTAAACTTAATAATAAAATACAAAACACACACACACACAAAAAAAAAAAAAAAAAAAACCAAAGAAACGTGTTATTTAACAAAGGCATCAATTCATTGTTGTGGTGAAGCTTTCTGTAAGTGGATACTTATTTATAACAATAGTTATAAATATAAAAATAGTTATAAATAGCTATAAATAGTTATAATAGTTATAAATAGCAAACAATAGCTCCGCTGTGACTTGGGCCTCAACACAGCAACCTATCCTTGATTATACTCCTATAACTGGCCTGTGGTGTTTCTTTCCTTTCTCAATATTTATTATAGCTGGAATTGATTTCTCAAACCGGAATTCAGAATGCCATAACATGCCCAATTTCTGGAGTTGTGAAATTTTTTCATAGTCATACTTCCCACTTAGGTTATTTGTTTTTGTTTTAGTTCATTAGACTATCAAAACTGATTAACTTCAGAAGGCAATGGTTGGTTTAAACTGACTCACCAAGGAGGAGGTAACAATCTATCATAACCGATACCAGTCTTTTACCAGTTTCAAAGTAGGTCAGGTACAAAATTATATGAGAGTGTAATATGATGAAAGAAGGATTTTTTATGAAACAAGACTGTCACGCAATCATAAGCCTTGTTTTTGTACTATCAGTCATCATCTTTTACTTCTATGGACAGAGGTGTGTTGACCTAAACGAACTACGTAATACGTCTGGAATTTTCTTTTATCTTTTGGTGGAGTATAAACATGACTTTTACTGTCAGCTGGATCTTCTGATTTATAATTGTACAGCATGCTGGGCAAATACAGTACATAAATATATGTATGTGCATGCATGTGTGTGTGTGTATGTTTGTGTGTATGTGTGTATGTGTGTGAGAGATAGAGCCAGATGTATTTCACTATATCATATGAGTCATCTTTTACAGTCATTAGATATGAAGGTCTCCTCTGAAGCGCTGCTATGCCTTGCCTGGGGACCATAACAACAGACTGGATGTGGCAAAATGACACCTTTATTTCCTATAAACAAACCCTGGATTCCTGTTTCTATTCCTGTCTGATAATTATACCCTTGTACTAGTACACCTGCAGTCGACTTACCTCATACAAAAATGTTTTGCAGGCTGAAAGAACATTTCATTGATATAATATTGACATTTATTAATTTATACTGAGCATTTTCTTTGATATTTTTCAGTCCATTCTTCATACTTTCTATCTATTTTCTTTCCTCTTCTGTTGTTCTAAAACTAGGCTTATTCAGAATTTCAGGAAAACCAAGTGGGCACAGGTACGACTAATACTTATTCTCACATGCATCATGTTTTTTCCCTTAAAATGACAATGATTTAAATGAAATGCCTTGGTGGTTATACAGAACAGTGGGTTACTAAAATAGCTCTGTCAAGCAGAAATGTCACGACCTACTAAAGACACTTTACAGAGTTGAACAAAGGCTGTGGTTTATTTATTAATTTATTTTAAAATCTGAATAAGGAATTCAGTTTAAGTTTAATATCTTCAGTTTTGATCACATTTTCTGAGATTGAATTTAGATGTCCCTCGGCCATGGAGATATAAGTGACCTCATATTGTCTAGCATCTGTTTGCATTAATGTAGTTCATATTTATGGTTTGTTAGGAATGTTTGGCAGGACCCAAACTTACGATGCTGTAAATCTACCTAGTAAAGCTGCCAGTGAGACGAGCAGCTCTGAAGATTGGCAGGTAAAGGCATGGCAGAATAAATATTTCTTTAGTAACTCCATCTATGTCATTCTTTTACAACACTACATATACCATGTATATACCATACCATGCATAATTTTTTTTTTTTTGCATAATTATATGGTTATAACTATGTTTAATTTTCTTCAATACAGCAATGTGGTTGGAAGAAAATATTAAATCTGTTTTTAAAAATTCAGATGTCTCTCTGAATAAAACTCTATAATTGAGTGTTTCTTAATTAGAAAGGAATACATCTTTAAGGAAACATTAAATATATATACAGGGGTGTACATATAAATATATGTACACCCCTCACATTTTTGTAAATATTTGATTATATCTTTTCATGTGACAACACTGAAGAAATAACACTTCTACAATGTAAAGTAGTGAGTGTACAGCTTGTGTAACAGTGTAAATTTACTGTCCCCTCAAAATAACTCAACACCCAGCCATTAATGTCTAAACCGGTGGCAACAAAAGTGAGTACACCCCTAAGTGAAAATGTCCAAATTGGGCCCAATTAGCCATTTTCCCTCCCCAGTGTCATAATAATAATAATAATAATAATAATAATAATAATAATAATAATAATAATCTTTATAATAATATAATCTTTATAACAAGTCATGTGACAATCTTTATAACAAGTCATGTTAGTGTTACAAGGTCTGAGATGTGAATGGGGAGCAGGTGTGTTAAATTTGGTGTCATCGATCTCACACTACCTCATACTGGTCACTGGAAGTTCAACATGGCACCTCATGGCAAAGAACTCCCTGTGGATCTGAAAAAAATAATTGTTGCTCTACATAAAGATGGCCTAGGCGATATTACGATTGCCAAGACCCTGACACTGAGCTGTAGCACGGTGGCCAAGACCATACAGTGGTTTAACAGGACAGGTTGCACTCAGAACAGACCTCGCCATGGTCAACCAAAGAAGTTGAGTGCCCGTGTTCAGTGTCATATCTAGAGGTTGTCTTTGGGAAATAGACGTATGAGTGCTGCCAGCATTGCTGCAGAGGTTGCAGGGGTGGGGGGTCAGCCTGTCAGTGCTCAGACCATACACCACACACTGCATCAAATTGGTCTGCATGGCTGTCGTCCCAGAAGGAACCCTCTTCTAAAGATGATACACAAGAAAGCCCACAACCAGTTTGCTGAAGACAAGCAGAGTAAGGACATGGATTACTGGAACCATGTCCTGTGGTCTGATGAAACTAAGATAAACTTTGGTTCAGATGGTGTCAAGCGTGTGTGGCGGAAACCAGGTGTGGAGTACAAAGACAAGTGTGACTTGCCTACAGTCAAGCATGGTGGTGGGAGTGTCATGGTCTGGGGCTGCATAAGTGCTGCCGGCACTGTGGAGCTACAGTTCATTGAGGGAACCATGAATGCCAACATGTACTGTGACATAC
>JAFFST010044806.1:87887-99145 GCA_022414735.1 Noturus placidus | reverse complement strand
TATATATATATACACACACACATCTTTGGTATTGGTATACATAAAACAAACCTCAAAGAGAATTGAATATTTACTCCACAATCAAGCTGATATCAGAAACATGATGTTTAAAAAAAAGGACAAGACTGATGTAAGTGTGTGTAACTTGCAGAGGTTTAAACCTCAGTTTGTGTTGTTTATTGAGTAATTAGGTTATATATATTCGCAAGGGATTCTTTATACAGCGTTAACGTCCTTGCTCACCTTGCGGAAGAAAAGACAGAGGGAGCCTGTTCTCTGTGCTCTGTTTGGTGTTCCCTGCTGAGGGCTCATCTTGGCGTGCTTGCCGACTGTAGGGCTGGTGTGAGCAGTGCCAGCAGGCATGGTGGTCGTCAGCTGTTGGGTGTTCAGCGAGCCAGTCAGAGCTTGGGCGGTGAGAGTCTGTAGTCCTGGTCCACTCTGGCCAGTCACACTCACCTGCACTGGGATAAATGTGATGCCTCCATTCTCATTGGCTATGCCTGCAGGAGAAGGACATTTTCTATGATCAATCTAAAGAATTATTATGAATGTAATTGGACACTTTATAATAATAACAATAGGTAAACAAACATGAATGCATCACAATAAAAACCGTTACTATGGTACTTATTAGTTAGTACTTAATATACTCTGCCCTACTAAGCTACTATCTACAGGTAGTAGCTAGATGATTAGACAAAGGGTTAATTATACCCCACTGTTTTTACTCTATTAAAACAAACATATGACAAAACAACAAATACTCTCTTTTGTCAAAATCGGCATATATGTGAGTACCTTTTTTAGTAGAGTACTTAATTACTATATCTAAGCTTAACACTTATATCTAAGCTTAACACTTGTGTCTCTAGAATCCACTCAAAGCAACACTTGAATAGCTCACTGCACCTTGCACAGGTATTGTGACAGTCTGTCCATTGTTAGCAGTAACAGTAGCTGTTGCCATAGTGACCACGGTTTGGCCTGCTGGTATGGTGCTGACCAATGAGGGTTGGCTAACCCGGGTTGATACAGGAGGGTCAGAGGTCATCTCTGAGTCCACAAAGAGGCGCCTACGTGCTGTTCCTGTGGGCGGGGAGCTGTAGCGCTCATGGAGACTTGTGGAAGAAGACGACACTCCTGGTCGGAGCAGCAAGATTAAAGCATACTGAACAGGAGTAACAAACTCAATGATTGACTTAAAATCTCAATGTTTAGTACGCTATTACACTGTGTGTCTTTAGTGAGTCATTTGTGCTACAGGTCTTTACCTTTTCCTGTTCCTGCAGAATTAGCGCTGAGCTCATTAGTTTTGGGGGGTTGTAGGATACCAGATCCATCCTCCAGGTATTGAGGAGGCATTACCTAACATGTATGTCCACAAATAGAAATTATTTTAATTGACATCATCAAAGGTAAAATGAAGATACGATATTAATTAGCATCACTTTTGCAGTAATTTTGGCCACGGAAATGTTTGGATGAAAATAGTCCGAAATGGACAAAAACTTTCACTGGGCTGGCAATGAAGTATACAATCTAACACTTAACAAATAATTTTATTAGCATTTAGATTATTTATTTATCAACTATTTTAATTATTGTCAACTCAGGTTTTGGCTGACTAGTTTTGCTTTTTCAGCTCAGTGAGCCAGGAATTTTAATTTCCATGAATCCCTATCAATAATGCCTTAAACAAAGCATAGCTTGAAACAGGTGTTCAGTCTCACCTCCTGACAGGAAGGCACACGGTTTTTGGCCCCTTTAATACTCCCCCAGAGTGGGGAACTCTCTTTCCAAGCCAGGCTGTCCAGCACCTGCTCCTCCACATGGTTCAGATGCTTCACTACCTCCCTGACGAGACCTTCTTCCGCCCGAACCAGCACCTCGATCACCTGACAAGTGGAAGAGAACGAGAAAGAGTGAGATAAATATATTCAGATATATAAATTTGAACTTGTATTAAATATTACTATATGTTTGTATTGACTCACCTTATAAAAGTGGTAAGGGGGAATGTCAAAGATCTGCAGAACCCACTGGAACTCACCAGGTGTGTGGTAGGAGAAGATGACAATCTCTAGACAGCAGGCGATCAGAGAACGGTGGAACATGTCCTGCTCTAGAATACACTGGAGGAGACATTGACACTCAGTGGAAGCTTCATAGGTGGCTCAAGGAAAACCATACAACATTAACAAAATTGTAACTAACATTATGTAAAAACATAACAAACCATAACCTTCAGAATTAATTATTATTTTTTCATAATAAACCAAATAAGCCAAAAATAAAACACTGAATAACTAATGTTCATCATTGAGTAAAACAGAGCTCACAATGACTGATATGAATCAACACCTTAAGGAACATGTTTGTGGTTTTTAACTGGCAAAATTCACAACTGAATTTGAACAGAAAAATATTTTCACCTGCACACACTGTTCAGTAACACATAGAACCATGTTGTCATTTAATTTTTGCTCATTTATGTGGATCGTATAAATATTCATCAATACATTCGAATTTTGTTAACATGTAAACAAAAACATGTTAACTGTGTTACTTTTTTAATGTTACTTATGGTTTATTAATGCAGAAGTACATCATTTGTTTGAGTTTGGAACCCTCATATAAAGCAATACCAACAAAATAAACACATATGAATGGGTGAACGCTCACAGAGAGGTCACTGTCACCAAGTCTCTTCTTCTCCTGGTCAATGATGCCCTCCAGTGTCTTATAATACAGTGCCTCAGCTAGGCAAAAGTATTTTGCAGCAATATCTGCAAACAAACAAACATTATATATATATTAATATATAATGAATCTTTATTAATCACATATACATTACAGCACAGTGAAATTCTTTTCTTCCCAGCATACCAGCAAGTTGGGGTTAGAGATGATACAGTGCTGCTGGAGCAGACAGGGTTAAAGGCCTTGCTCAAGGGCCCAATAGTGACAGCTTGGCAGCTTGTTGAACCCCAAACCTTCCGATCAGTAACCCAGAGCCTTAACCGCCAAGCCACCACATATGTAGGTGTATGTATATGTATTTTTTTATGTTAAAATAAATGCACCAAATCATAATGTTAAATGTTTCAAACCTCTTGCCAGGCCTTCGTTTTCCTGACCCTTGGCTTCATAGCTCTGGAGGAATACCTCGGACATCTCTTTCAGTCTGGATGCAATAGCTTCACTGGGGTTTCTTGCACAGGCCCTAGGTTTTAGAATTTAAAAATGTACTCTAAATCACAGTGCTTTGACAAAACATGTGCCTCATACAAATTTTTTAAAAATTAAATGCCAAGTTTGACATTGATATTGCAATAACCGGACTTGTTTAATGTTACCAATTCTGTACTGTATTTACTATTTTTGAATAAGTATTTGGCAAACCAATACTGCTATTCTGGTTTGCTACTCTAACTCCTATTCACTAATTAGCAATGGATGTCCAGAGTCCGTCTCACAAGAGACAAACAGAATTTAAGACATAGTGATGTGCAGTGTATAGGGTGTGTGTGTGTGTGTGTTGTGTTTATTACTTCAGCATGTCTCTCAGTCTCAGGCTCGGCCTGTGTTTGAGTCCTGCCAGGAGACTGTGCAGACGTGTGATGCCTTCCATTGCTGTGGACACTGGAGTGCCAAAAGCAGTCTCCTGTAAGTACGCCCTCCCTGTCAGTGGAGTGGACACTTTCAGAGCTTCTGCCTGTGAAAGAGACATTTTAAAAGAACTAAAGTAGCTGTATCATTTATCTTAAACAATATGGTTCAAATGTATGAATCTGCCACCAGATTTGTATTTATTCCATTAGTTTATGCCTGTTCATGCTTATTAATATTTCCTATATTATTTCAAGCAGTTTAATTTAATTGTTGTTTTTTTGTATCTCTCAGTGACTAACATGATATCTTTATGTATGTAAAGAAACTGATCATATTTTAGCTTGTCATCTTTTTTTTAAATAAAATTATTAATGGACTTTTTAAGGCTCCTGCAAACATAGTGTCAAAAGCAGCAGTTAAACTTCCCTCTTATATAAAACAGTGAAAGGGTAAAGTACAGTTGTGGACAATTTACTCTAAATGACCTTGAAACAGGTTTTCATGCGATCTTTAAAAGGAGTAGTGTTTGTGTACACAGGCATGTGTGTGTTTTTGTGTAATTTAAGTGCAGTTGTCTCACAGTGAGAGATTTGTGCAGAATGCTGGCAGGCTGGTCCTGGTTCTCTATCCCCTCACACAAGTACGGTCCTGGTGTCCCAATGTCCTCTCTCGCTCCGTTGCCCAGAAATATCCTCTCATCTAGAGCACCTGATGACAGAACATGCTCCTCATACGCCCGGTTCAGAGATGTCCTGAGGTACACACACAAACACAGACACACACAAGTAATGCAAATGACTGTGTCATACTGTGGCAACAAATTTAAAGAGACTTGTAAAGCGACACATTCTTAAGTATACAGTAGAGATGTAAGCAAATATGAATACATAATTAGGAAAGAAAGAAAGAAAGAAAGAAAGGGTTTTGGCCACACCCACTTTGAGGTTAAGTGCAAATACAGATAAAGGCATAAATAAGGAGCTCCAAACAGATTTAGATACAGTAATGAGCTTTGTTAGCTTTATTCCTGTGACGTCAAACACTTACAGACTGTCTCCAAAATTAACAGGATCCAGGAATCCGGTCAGCGTCTCTTCTTTTCCCTTTAAAATCTATAAGTATGTGAGAAACATGAATAAGGAATCTAATTATATTAGTTGTGAACGGTTACAGAAAAATCACAGTATGACTGTACGAACCAGTATCACAGTTTTCAGTACAGTATCTCTCACAAAATGGCACTGAATGGTGTAATGAGATATAAAAGGGTGCATCAGATATAGATCTAGAACAGTGTATCAGAGGTGTATTAAAGCTACATTATGGAACTTTTTTGGTTAAAAAATGAACAAAAATCAATTATTGAGGAAGCACATAAAAAAATCCGTGTTAAAAATGGTCTCTTTACCTTAGCCCGATTCTCAACAGTAAGCTTATAATAATGATTTATAATTTGCGCTGTCTGGTCAGATTTTGTGGGAAATGTCATGCATGGTTACGTCATGTCTGTAAACAGAAAGAAGACGAGCCGGCTACTATATCATGCATGTGTGCTGAGGATGGTGGAGTGGTTGTAGCTTGTTCTTACAAGAGTTGCTTAGAATTGAAACTTGTCATCTAGATCAGCGGTCCCTAACCTTTTTTGCGCCACGGACCGGTTTAATAATCAGACAATATTTTCACTGACTGGCCTTTACGGCAGATAAATACAACAAAATAAAATGATACAACCGGCATAAAAACTGGGGTATTTTTTAAATATAATAAAGTTGAACCCAATGTGAAATCGCAACTATATTAGCAGCGTCCTCATAACATCACACCAACAACATAACATGAGTAACATCCTCTCTGCCCCCTAACGATCTCTGGTCGCTATGGTAATGCAAAAATACTTTCCAGAGACATTTGTTTTTACTAATTTTGCTAGCTTGTGGGTTTATTTTTAGCAGTAACGTTTCATGTGACCGAGACAAGCGTCTTGACATGCGTCAAGAGTGACTCATAGACGGATGTAATGGAGAGAATCCGGTCATTTTTCAACATAAAGCATCGTTCAGACTCAGATAATAAATATAATAAATAAACGGAAATAATGCAAGTTATTTATTCTTTCTGTGCGGCCCAGTACCAAATGACCCACCGACCGGTACCATTCCTATATAAAGTGGATAAATACACTGCTCTAAAGGTAATATGACAAGTGGGTACTTGAAACTATAATTCTCAATGTTTAAAGAATACATTATTAGTAAACACAAACAAGATTAGAATGAAAAATGACAGCAACAACAGTCTGCAACTGGAAATGACTGACAATGTTCTGTATACAGGAGATTTTTTTAAGCACACATCAAGGTGATAATGCTGTGGGCTGGTATTATCTATTACGTATAGCATAGTGTTCAATACATGCAGTAACAATTTCAGATTTTCTTATCAATATATACTAAAACAGTTTATAATAATCACAGTCTTGATGTACATCAGATCAGGATGTGATAATTTGAGCTTTTTGCATGATCTTGATTTCTCACCTTGCGTTCGAATAGCTTCTTGATGAAGGGCTTCCAGAAGTGTTCCTTCACCCCTTTAGCATCGAGTACCACACCATGATGGAGTTCACAAAGCTGCTCTATGAAGCAAAGTGGACTGGCGCCTGGCTTATAGTCCTTACTGTTAAAATCTTCTGAAAGGCCTACACACACACACACACACACACACACACACACAGATAGAGAGAGATGCAGTTGTGAGGTACAAAGTGGATACGGCAGATGTAATTTCATGCTGCGTCTCTCCCTGATAAAGTGTGTGGTGTGTGTGAGAATGCGCCTCTACCATGGGTGTCCAATCTTATCCGGAAAGGGCTTGTGTGGGTGCAAGTTTTCATTCCAACCAAGGAGAAACCACACCTGTGTCTATTGAAAGCCAAGCTCAACTGATTAAACACGTGGAACCAGGTGATGTTTCTGCTCAGTTGAAATGAAAACCTGCACCCAAACTGGCCCTTTGAGGATACGATTGGTCACCGATTGCCTATACCTTTGAAGGTGGGGTTGAGCAGATCTTTGCGGCTGGAGCACACCAGAGAGTTGGAGTAAACCAGGTCAAGTGCACACAGCAACAGGTGATAGGAGTTCACAAGGTCATCACTGATCATTGGGAAGTTTCCTATAGGAAACAACAGGACAAAGACAGAATAGATGATGGGTGGGGATGAGGCAAGTACCATGTGTGAAGTCACTCATAGAATGATTAATGATTATGCTATAGAAGGTTTAGAAGGTTATGTGAAGTCTGCAAGCATATTTGACCTGGGTGAGGTTATGAATAGCACAATGCAACCAACTACTATCCAGCTCTGATGTTCTTATCTACAAGTCAAATCAAACACTGACAACCTGAGCTGAAACACACTTTAAAACAGCAATATCACATACAGACACACTGTATATCAGCCAGACAGGACCCCTGCATAACAGGAAAAGTCTGCAGGAGAGAGGCCGCTTTGCTCAGCGGTGTGGTGTAGATTTATTTCTTCCTGTTTAATTGATTTCCAGAGGAACCTGCACACACGAGGGCCCAGACAACAATCCCCATGGTCTTGGCAATAAATAATGATGAATATTTAGACCATGACACCATCAACCCACCCTCCCTCAGCTGGACACACTCCACAGATTCTATCACTATTTATGAAGCAGAGGAATTAGAATATCCAGACAGAAACATGCTCTAAACACTTCAGCATCAAACTGTCTAAGAAAACGTGGTCCACTTATCGGCTGCTAAATTCAAACAAGCCTTGTGTTATAATTATACAACATTACAGTTCTGAGGTAACATTGATATTACTAGTAATATGACTGATGTCAAATGAAACCACCAGAAAATGCTAAATTCTTGTAAACATGTCATTAGCATTCAAGTTCAAATACATACTCACATGTTCTGCAACATGTACTTACTTACAAGATCCTCCGTGTAGTCCACAAATAAAGCAAAAAGCTGCACTGTAAAGCTTCGACAAGAAAGATTTCTACAAATGACAACAGCCGCATGAAGGAGCTTTAAACTAACAAAATGGGAAAACACAAGGGAAATAGAGACCATCCCACTGGTCGGGCAGAGACCATTGGCTACTTAAATGCAGACAAGTCCTGACTTGTCATCTGCACCAGGTTGCTATGATAAGAAGTGCATGCACATGCCCGAAAATGATTGTCTCAGTCAATATGCTTACTTTCTTCCCCCTGCTGTTCTCTCTGCAGCTGTCAAAATCTATTGTTCTCTAATGTCATGCTCCATGCTATCCTTTATGCTTAACACGATGTATGGGTTTATATCTCAACACAGAAATGCATTTAGATCATTAAATGCATTTAGATCATCCTAAAGGATCAGACTGTATGTCCACACTTACATTCCTCATCTTATAACTACAGATATGTTTCACTGTAGTTACTATACAATTCCAATGAGTTACTTAATGAGATGAACTCACTAATAAGACAAGAGTTTAAAGGTTTAAACTATGAATGTATTCACCACTGAGAGTATTCTAGCCTTATACATCCACACTGTTTTGATTCAAAACAATCATTACAGACACCCTCCAAGATACATCTCTCAAGCTCTTACACAATTCTCCTGAGTTCATTTTACGCAGTGGTTGTGCAAAGTGGTCTGTTTCAAAGAAGGTCACAAAAAACGAATGCAGTGGGTCAGCATGTGTGTGTTCGTGTATGTGTTAACGTGGGTGTGTGTGTGTGCAAGTCCCCTGTGGTTTCTAGCTGATGCAGGCAAGCCGGCACAAGCCCTAATAATGATTGGTGAACACATGATCAAGGTCTTTTGCATGTCATCCAATAGGAATATGCGCTACCTACTCCATGGCTAATGACCCTTCATGCTTTGAGAGACGTTACCTAAGAACATATTCAATAAACACTGCTTTTTTTTCTCTTTCCCTCTACCCTCGGCTCACACCATTTTCCTTTCTTCGCCTTCATCACAACTGTGACTTCCTCTCTTCCTACCTCAGATAAATGGACTTCATGTGCCATACTACATACACAAACCTCCATATAGTAACCAAGTCAGAATGTTAAAAATGAATGCTCCTCTGAAATGAAGATTGAAATGACTCTCAATATAATAATACAGGAGAAACAGGCAGTATTTTCAATGCAATATTACCACAGTACTTTAATTTGTTTTCACACTAGTTCAGAATACTTGAGTCTGCACCCGAAACAGTTCTGGGCTCACTTGGGGGAGGGGCTTATAATCACAGGTTTGTTTTCACATTGAAGAATTTGTTCAGAACCCGAGGACTGATTGCACATGTTCCATATTTTTCCAAATGTCACTTTTGTGCATGTGGGTTTCCAAAATGGTACACACCAGGTTCATCCTTTATTACATTTAAAAAAATTTTTTTTTTTTAATTTCCTTAGATACCAACACTCAAGCAGCAAAGAACAGCACTGTTGGATGCATGGCAGGTAATCGTGCAGGAACACAAATGAGAAGCTGCATGATTTTTATCCATGCAGGCTGACATTTTCTGCAGTGCTCTTAGTGTAAGCACGGGCACCACAAAGCTGAAAACAGCACACTACAGGACTCTCAGGACAAATGAGATCTTTGCGTCAGAACCAAAATTCCAAGGGATGGTGCTGGCCCTAGTATAACTCCTCCTATTATCCTAACCCTAACCTCTTACTACTAACACTAACCCATACGATGCTGTACACACTTATCCAGCCTGAAACACACCGAGTTGTTTCCACCCGCTGCCAAGGGGTCGTCCATATATTACGTCATCAAGGAGGTGGGGAGGGGGGGTGAAGGGTCTGATGGCGTCTGATGACGACGGGGGGGTTCACGGACGTGATTACGTCATCAATGTATTTGCATCTTCCCCGTGTTTAGTGTCACCACTGTCACGTTCATCATTTATTCATTTACTTACTGAAATATTTGCAAATTGCCAAAATAACAAACAAACAAACAGAAATACTGACGTCACACCACATCCTGTGTTTTATATATACATATAATACATCCATATTATACGCCACAGGATGTGCGTGTGACGTCAGTATTTCTGTGGTATTTTAGCAAAGTACAAAATACTAGGAGATAATTCCCGACCACACATGGCAGCCCCAGACCCCCTAAAAGTAAAAGTAAAAAAGTAAAAGTGTACATCTAAGATGATGACGTCGATGACGAGGGGGGTTAAAAATGGCTGAAAATTTGATGATGTAATATATGGACGACCCGCAAGGTAGGAGGAGCTGGATCAGGTCTGGCCTTTAGGTTCCACAGAGAGAAGTACTTGGGGCAAATGCAATAAAGCAAGTGTGAAAATGACCTAAAAATGCCTGTATGAGCAGAGTCATAGTCCTTACCTTTTGCATGCACAAACAGGACCCAGCAGAATTGGAAGAGCTCAGCCACGGTGCAGGGATGTCGTCTGAGGTCACAGGAAACAACAATTAGATAAAGCTTCTTATCAGACAACAGGTGTAAGCTTGTAGAAGGTTTGCACACATAAATGGCTTGTACACATGTACAATACAGTAAAAAGCTTGGCACATAAACAAGACAGGACCAAAACTTGTAATGTTGTAAACTTCATTTAAAACACATGGTGTCAAATCATTTTTGAGATAACAAAGGTACCAAAAAATTTTCATTCGAGATAACAGAAGTAGACCTCTGTAAACCTGTGCATGAAAAAAAAAAACTGTCTTAGTAAAATTATTAGCTACTACACAAGTGACCTTTGGCATTTCAAGGGCAATGTCAATAATATTTACACATTAGGTGTATACACATTACACATACACAGTGCGTGCAGTAGCTCGGTACTTACTTTTGTTTCCTGCTTCTGTGCGCTCTAGGCGGTTCTTCAGATGGAGGTTTAAATATGTCCTTGAATATGGGGACGTATTTCTTAAAAATGACAGCTGTCACAGTAAAGTTCCTCTCCAGCTTTTCTGTGCTCTGTCGGAATTCTTTTGGCAGGTTAGCCATATCCTGCCAATTCTTCATTTTGCTGAAAAACTCGATCAAACTGGGAGGAGAACAAAAGATAATAATCAATGTCCATGTCAATGTAACAGTCAAATGTCCATTCCCTAATATACAAATTCAAATAATGCTGAGAATACCATCTTGTCCAAAGTTTCCCATCATTTTATTATGCTTTTTGTCTTGTCAGTCTAAAGCTTGTTGTATTACCTTGATGACAATCTTTATTGTAGTCTTGAAATGTCAAACACAGACTGGTTATCATACAGATGAGGAACGTTACAAATGATAGACAATTAAAAACTAAAAGTGATGAAACATATTTGTTTACAGAGTGCATGCCTGGTATGATGTCGACGTTTATGCAAGATACAGTGGTGTGAAAAAGTGTTTGCCCCCTTCCTCATTTCCTGTTCCTTTGCATGTTTGTCACAGTTAAGTGTTTCGGAACATCAAACCAATTTAAACAATAGTCAAGGACAACACAAGTAAACACAAAATGCAATTTGTAAATGAAGGTGTTTATTATTAAAGGAGAAAAAAAAATCCAAACCATCATGGCCCTGTGTGAAAAGTGATTGCCCCCTAAACCTAATAAC